>JABSSZ010000735.1:0-80957 GCA_013755755.1 Fusarium sp. NRRL 25184
ACATTATTTTATTATTACATCAGAAGATATATTAATTATGTAAGTTACAATTATAATGGGTAAGCTAAATACTAGTAGAGATTTATAATAAAAACTCTAGAAAATATAAACCATAAGCCACTTCCTTCCCTAATTATTATAGCCACTAATCCAGATCTCTTTAGCCTCGTTTTAGAGCATAAACTGTTAGACGGACTTATTACCCCCTTGTTCATTATTTGCTATATCTTTTAGTTATACAGATTACATACCTAGTAGGCAATCTGTAGAGCCCTCTAGATTTCAAGCCTTTCTATATAAGGCCTGGCTTTTCCCTTGTGGTTAGTTGAATTAAGCTGCTTCCTTAATTCCTTCAGGTTATGAGCCTTGAGTATTTTATGTATTATATTGACTTCTGCTGGAGGCTCCTGTAACTCGTAGGCCTAATCCTAGGATGGGACTGGCAGAGCCGGGATGGCATAAGACTGTCTTTAGTCCAAGTATAGCTCGAGGAGGAGCGTCAGAAAGTTCCATGCCATAGAGTAGAAGACTTTGCCTTAGCAAGGGATTCCACTAGTCTTGGCTGTTGGTCTAGGATATCCAGGCATCGTGCAGGCTACCTAATTTAATAGCATAAATACGTTCCAGTGAGTTTTAGCTATAAAGCGCTATATGCTTTCCCTTTTTTCTTATTTATAGTAAGTCTTATACCAATATAACACGCCTCCAGATTTATTATCTGGATTCTCTCTGGGGATCTTCTAGCACTACTCTCTAGTCTCCATTAACCTGTTTACCCCTTACCTGTTATACCTTACCAATTTCGCGATAGTATACAGACATCATGCTGTCAAAGGACAACAAATTCATCCATGCCAAGGACTTCAAAGGCCAGATCAAGGACCGCAAAACAAGCGTATAGCAAAGAACAACGTCAAAGCTATCCCCAAACATTTCAACAAAATCAAGTCACAGGAGTTGTATAACATGATCATTCCATTTCTTGTCAAAGAAGCCCAGACAGACATCGAATCATGTCCGCGAGAAGCGCCAATCCGTCCAATAAAGAGGGAGACAGTTCCTCTGGTATCCAAGGGACGCACCATCACACTTCAAATGGTGAAGCAAACATCGGGATTGAACTAGAGAAACAGGACAAGTAGAGTATTTCACTAGGAGGAAGAGCTGCAGGTTAGCAACCCCTATTCACAGGTCAGTACCCCTTCTTAATCTCCTCTTTCGAATACACATGATTGATCCCTAAAAGTCAGGTTATCGAAGAGGCTCTCCCCTTGAGGTACCCCACTAGTCTAAGAAAACCTGTTGGAACGAGCTAACTTTTGTTTCTGCAGTCGCCATCAGTTGCGGTCACTAGACTGTAATATCAATCTCAGTTCCTCAGGCAGCCCCGACTTTCTCCACCGCCTAGCATTTCAATAAGGGAATATATAAAGCCTTTACGGTATTCTAATTCCGAAGTCGACATCGCCAGTACCAGAATTATATAAGTTGTAGCTACCTACTTAGGTCCTATTTCTCTAAGGTCAGATAATTAGTTATTAGCATCAATAGCATCGGTAACCTTAGCAGCAAACTTGGTGATCCTCAGTACCAGTTTGAGGTTGACTGAGACTACGAATACAACCAACTCAGACGTATTCGTTTCTGGTAACGATAATGTTGTCCCTACACAGGACTCACCCGGTCTTCTGGTAAAGCGTATATGCGACCAGAAGTGCCACATTCAACTGTTGCGCAACCATATCAACGGCCTCCGGGAGCTATTGCCGCTCCCAAACGACGGGACAACACAGGGCCGAGTATTTTATTACAAAGAGGTCGCCATTGGTGCCGCGGGCCCACGGGCAAAGAAGCGACGAGCAAATTCAATACCAATATTGTGAACGCCTGCAATGAGCACATTAGTATTCGCATGTATAACTCCTTGGACTTGGTTAAGGCGTCTCATACGGTTAAGGATAAACTTGACTCCATCTCTTTTAACCTGGCGGATGCGATTGTGTCGATAACAAGATTCACGATGGCCCTTTTCGAGAAGTCAGGCAATCGTAGCCATACACAGAAGTTCGGAGGTGATGCGATGCGTAATGTCGGCATATACACTTGAGACCCTAGCCTAAGTAATACAAATACTTAGCTAAGTTTAGCATAATTCACCATAAACTTAGGATGAGTTTTGACTAGTATATGCATAGTAGTTCAATGTCTCAAGGCTTTATAACCCTTGAGGCACGGTGTCGCCATTCTTGAGAAGTTATCTTTAAAAGTTTAGAGACAAAGTCCTCAACGATGAAGCAGTTATATCTTTGGAGTATGCTGGAAGTGAACGGGATTTGGCAAGAGGCTTTACAATTCTGACCATGGAGCACAAAGGGTACCAGAAGGAAGGGGAGTATTTGGTTCTTCTCGTAAACATGAAGCGGAGCAGATTGTTAACATGCGGAAGGGCAAAAGCCCGCGGAGATACACGTTGAAGGGATATTATGGCGAATGGACACTAGGGACAGACTGTCAAAACTTACCTAATTGGAGATCTTCTTCGGCCATTTGGAGAAATTTATATCAAATACGGAGTTATATCAGGAAGTGCTAGAGCAACGGTACCCAATAGAAATAGACCAATTTTAGATATCCGCCTTGGCTCAGAAACCAAAGGCCCACGTTCAAGTGATACAAATTTATTAGGATTTATAGCTTGGTAGCCTGTTTAACCTCGTCGTCTATGCATAAAAAGGGTTTGAACTCAATGGATGCTCATACCCATGACATCACGCTCACATCCTCGCCCTTCCCGCAGGCTCGTCCAAGCTTGGCGGCTTCTCCGGCATTAGCTTCCACTGAAACCCCCGTAATGCCCGCAGGGGTGGCTAGAAAACTTGGGACTTGGCGCTGTATGACAAAAATACTGAGGCAGACTCGGGCTGAATACAGCAAAGCTCTTGCTTAGTTTATTCTAAGTCGCCGATTGAAGATCCAACTTTTTGGCTCCCTATGGTGCTGCCCCTGGCTATCTCCTGGGGAATAACACATTAACAGTTACAGACCCACTGGAACGCTGCGCGAAATAAAAAAGTCCTTGCTGTTTGGTCCCGTCCGGACCGATCGGCCTCTCCTGTTGCTGGTTGCTTCGCATTGGCATTCAAATCTCCCGTGTCCCAGCTTTTCTCATTGTCTTCTCATTTTCTCTTCTTCTCTTCAACCTCTACATCTTTCTTTTCCATTGTCGCCCTTGTTCTCCGTCGGCGGTTATTGTGTGTGATTAGGCAGAGTCTCACCGGGAAAGGAACGTCGCATCAAGGACAAGCAGCGCATCGCCGAAGGAACAATAACAAAACAACAACAACAATGCACGCATCGAAGATCATCGCCTCAATTGGCCTTGCGGCTTCTGCCCATGCCACAGTCATCCGCTATGAGCGCGATCTCGAAGCCAATGCTCCTGCTCTCGAGAAGCGAGCCGAACCAACTGCCGCTTGGGTTACTGTCGATGATGAGATGCAGCCTGCGACGACATACACTCCCTCCTATACTACCATCGATGGCACCACTTCTCTGATTGACGCTCCTCCTCATGATCTTACCGCCAGTGTCTACACCTACACCAGCTGGGGCAAGATTCACACCAGCACTGGCGAGCCTCCCAACCCTCAGGCCACCGGCAAGCATGGCGAGGGTGTATTTGCGCGATGCTATAATAAGGATGGCGATAATGCTCCTTTCTGCTCGCCTTACGCCAACAGCACCCTTGATGTCAAGAACACATACTTTGGTAAGAAGCAGAGCCATTGATGCGTCAATTGTAATAACTAACAGATGTTCAGTTACCTGGGATCCCGATTACTTCAACAAGACCAAGTCCTCTGATAACTCTACTCTAATGGTCACTGCCCGCCTCGACCTCTACAACCGTACTAGTAAATCATGGGTGAAGTACAAGGAGTTCACCGATTCCGCCGTCCCCGCCGCCTGGGGTTACTGGCCTTTCGAAGCCAAGCAGGACTACATGAAGTACTCGCCCTACAACATCTCCATCACCCTCTACAGCAACAGCAACAACTCCCTCGAGAAGACCAAGTCCTCATCTCTTTACCTCAACCTCAATGATCAAAACTTCCCTGAGAAGTCCCACGAGAAGTTGCCTGAGGGACAGACCCTGACCATCGCTCTGCCTGTCGTCTTCGGTTCTCTCTTCCTCCTCATCGTCGGTGGCTTCCTCTGGAACCGCAAGACCCGTCGTATTGGACTCGGCAACATCTCGAGCCGCTCTCGTCACGGTTACACTGGCCGCGCCAAGCGCCGTATCTTTGGTGCCAGGGATAATGGCATCCAGCTCGATACTTCGGTTCCTCCTCCTGGTGAATACCGTGACGCCCCTCAGCGTGCTCGTGCCGACAGCGATGGTCTCGGCAGCTTGGCCGGTAGCCCTGTCGATGCTACATTCCCTCAGCAGGGCACCACAGGTGGTCGCAATGCCTTCCGCGACGAAGTGCGAAGACAGGAGGAGGAGAGACGTATGTAAAAAGAGGTGGATTGTTTATGATCTTGGATGTCATGTAATTGCTGGTACTTGACATAAAACGATTTTGTCACAAATGACCTGTTAATAGTATGCATCTAGATGGCTGAAAGTTGGGTGTCACGTTTCTACACGACGCATAACGAAAATCAATACGAAAGACTTGTCTAGACCGAAAATATTGGGACCTCTTACGTCCATGTAACAAAAGTACTCTGTACAGGAGGGCATCGCCAAAAACAACCAAGTTCATAATCCGTAAAATCAAAGCCATCTGCCGAAAAGTGTCATACGCCGGGCGTCATGGGTATTGAAGCCATCCCTAGCAAAATCCCACCCCTAGCAGATTGCAATAGTCGATGACCAAGACATCAACAAGCAAGCCGTAGCAACTCCGTAAAAGCATGTAAATGAGCAGTATCCTTCCCCATGCGCCGTTCTAGACCTTGGCCCGCTTAGTGTTCCCAACACTTTGTCCGTCGTCCTCGAAACGTCTCTTTGTCTTTCCAGGTGCTGGTGTCGCAGGAGGTGATTCCTGCTCTGCCGTCAGATCAAAACCAGCACAAAGGTCGAGCTGCGTTTCTCCCTCTTGCAATGGTCTCAGTAAGTCAGCTGGGATGGCCGTGGCCAGCTGACACTTCGCCTCGCATGGTTGGTACGTATTCGTCGTCCAAGCATCATCGGCGTAGTTTTTGGCCTCGGCGATAGTATATCCTGTGCTAAAGCCCTCGTGGTATGCATCTGGGAGAATTACTATTGTCTCGCCAGGACGCTGGTCAATGATTCGGAAAGGGATGCCAAGTTTTTCCAGTTTCTGGGGAAAGAAAAACTCGGCTCGATGACGCATGAACTGGGAGCACTTGTCCTTCCGGCCAAGCGCCTCTTCGGCAATATGAACCGCAGTTGAGGGAACCACGATCCAAATCTTTCGTCCCTTGTACAGATGGTTAAGGGAAACGAGCCGGAAGTCTTCTGCATGGATTTGAAAGCTGGCTCCGAAATGGGGTCCTGATTCATACACATATGGAGTATGGATTCCAGGAATTATGGCTTTTGTGTTGTCCAATTTATCACCCTTGAGGGGATAAATGGGACTTCTTTCAGGAACACCGGCTTCAAGACGTTGTTCGGGAGTCCATGCAGGCACATCGACTCGATAACGTACATTGCGAATCTGCTTGTGGTCGTTCTTGCGATAAAGTTTTCTGAGCTGATCGATGGCTTTGATAGCCGTGACATTGCATTTCGTACCTGTAACGGACGAGTTGAAACTGCCGACGGACGGAACTGTGTCAACTCGCCAGAAACTGTTCCTTTTAATTTGAGTAGGGCGATAAGCATTCGCCGGTACTTTTTGGGAGTCCTTTGCTGGGAGGTCTTCTATGAGTTCCTCAGGAAGGACGATTTTAAAACAACCGTGGCTTTCAGCCTTAAGACTCCTGGCAAATGCAAGATTTGCCGGAAAGTCATTCCATTGCTCGACAGTTGGTTTGAGTCGGAGAACTTGATGTCCCTCAGGGCCATCCCAATCAAAATCTATTGGGTCGGGTTCTGCGACAGGCTCATCCAATTCGGATGGTAGATCACTGAGAATTGAGCTTGCGTCGTCTTCATCAAGGTCCGGGGAAAGTGAAGGGACCTGTCCTAGCGGAGATGGTCCATTCGTATTGATATCTTGGTCTGTGATTAGTTGAGACGTCTGAGGATACTGTGGTTCGATGACGTTTTGCTGTGTTTTGGCGGGGATTGGACGCTGCTCATCTAGGGATTCGGTAGTGGGAAGTGGCCTAGGCGCAGGCGCAGGATCAAGATGCGAAGAGTGTTGAAAATGAAGAACGGGTTCCGCAAACTCATGCGGCGGATGTTGAATCTCCATTGAAGCCGGGAGGAGCCCGCCTCGCCAACGCGACAGGCAAGCGATGAGGGTTTGGTATTGATTGATGTCTGACAGTGGAGAACAAAAGTGAGAGTGAGAGTGAGCGAGAGCCTGAGTGTCAGCGAGAAAGGCGGCGAGTGAGAGATGAGCACAATCGCCACTTATTTTAGGACAGAGGCCAGAGTTTTTGTATGCGCCGTGAGGCTCCGAACTCGCATTCTTGACAGCGAACAACCAGGACAAAGGCACAAAGGAACAAAAGAAGAGTAGCAGGTTTGTGCGCGATGAACGTATGAACAGAAGAGGAAACGGAGGCTCCCTAGGGTAGTAGTAGTTGTCAGGGAGTGAGCAGTAGGTTGCAGAAAAGAATCCCCCATGAGAAGCGGAATGTCGACCAAAATAGTACTAGACCAAACGAGTACAGGGGGGCATCTGGGTTCCCGTCAGTGACAGAAAGCGTGAGGTACTTCCGCAAGGAAGCTGGTCGCCACCGAAATGCATGTCTCCTTACCAGACAGAATTGTAGTTTGTGTCAGCGAGGGGATGACCTGTGGTTCTGCGCTGCAGTGACTGCGCTGCACTGCACTTTAGAGTGAGCGGGTCACGCGGGGAGTTCAGGGATTGGTCAAAAGAGAAGCAAATATTTTGATTCTAGCGGGAAAACCACCTGCAAGGTCCCTGATTAGCGCGCAGCCAAGTTGTTGCACTCAAGGCGGGAAAAAAACAAGCTGTCATCCAAATGCTATAAACAATTGCTATTTGTGAGCGGAATCTTGTAGCTGAGCACAAAGAATGGAATCTTGATATCAAAGGGAAAGCATTTTCTTTCATTCTTTGATTTACTTGTTCCGAATTATAGTTTTCTCCTACCAGTGGGAATGGTAAACGCCGCGACGGCGGGCTTTGTCAGATGGACAAAAATAATCGAGTTTACTTTAGTCTTTGTCGAAAATGGGTGGGGCAATTCAGCCCAGACCATAAAAGGGTAAGTGCGTGATCGTCCCGCCGAAGCACTTTGTTGGTGACGTTGAAAAGGCGACAGGGGTCTTTATCAATCTAAACAGGTCTTCAATGACCTGGACATTGAAATCCGCTGAATAATACGCGAGACTTCTGATTGTCTCAGAGACTGTAAATCTATCAGTGATGGTAGCCTACAGGGAAAGTCGCTTTCCCTTACTTCTTAGGCCGGCACATACATGCAAATAGCCTGAGGCTGTACTAGAGTTTATCGGTTTGTACTGCTATTGCGAATCATAATCATAAAGTAAATAAACATTGCTAATTTTAGGGCTGCACTGTTGAACGAGGCCATAATATGTTTGGCCTTCAGAGAACAAGAACCAGATCCTGAATGGATATGGCTATTGTCTTGTCCTGTTCTGGTACCTTGTTCGCACACCTCAAACGATCAACCCCCTGTCCATCAACCTGACTGATATTTCCCTCAACAACAACACAAACCACCGCCGGGTATTCCATGATTCCCTTGTTCGCATCATTCTGCTTGCAAATATTTACAGCCTCAGACTCTTCTTCGGCGAGTTCGTCAACACTGCTTGCCACTTGGGCTTTGATTGGAAGACAAATAGTTTCAGTTTGTATCACTGGATAGACTTGTCAGTTACTAGGCCTGGGATCCATCACGACACCCATTCGCGATGTTGTCGAGTCTGTTCTTTAGAGACAGAAACACGTCTGCATCAAGGGTGTCCGTGGGGTTGGCATGCGAAACTGTATTGATCAAAGCTCGTAGGCACTGCGCAACTTTGACTCCCTGCACTTCCCCTTGCTTGAGGCCGTTGCTATTTAAAGCTCTGTCATAGCAACTGTGGATTACAGAAATCAAGACATAGAGGCCAAAATGTTGGTCGAAGAGTTGTTTAAGTTCATCGGATGCGATGTCTTCGGAGTTTCTTGTTTCGTCGCATGTGCCAATACGACGGCCGATGCGTGGTGCGAGATTGTCTTTAATTTCGAAGAGCAAAAGTCTGGATAGGCGAGCTTCTAGAGTGCGCAGTACATGACCTAGCCAACCGTAGTCTTCCATAGTTTCATCGTGACACTCGCTAATGGCTGTCCAGAACTCCTGGTGTGATGGTGGAGTTTCCCAGCTGTCGAGCCAATCAATTATGCGCTTCCAATGTGTCGATTGGTGCAGAAGGTTTTCTCTGATGTGACTCCTGATCTGAGATAGTCTTTCCGAAGACACTTGAGGGACTAGTTTTGGGGCCACTTTGGGAACACCGTCCTCATTCAGCTTAAAGTGGTCAGCAGGTGGGATATTGATGTATCCCTTCTTGACCATGTCGTTGAGTTCGGTTTCTAATCGACGCAGAGCTTCTGCGCGAAGCGACGAGTGGTTGGCGTTCGTAGCTGGCATAATCAATCATCTAGGTGGCAAGCAGATATGCTCTGATGCAGAGAAGATGGAGATAAAGGGGAGATAAAGGGTAGATAAAGGGTAGATAAAGGGTGAGGATTTGAATCGAATCACCTGATGGCTTAGAGACAGTGATTCACGCATCAATATCCCGTGAGCTCCATGGCAATATCCCTGGACCGCTAAGAGTTAGTATTAATTCATGCGACTATGAAACTAGGTAGCTCGCATATATAACAGCTTATCTCCAATTACCTAGGTAGTACTTAGGTCAGATAGTATACACCTGTTTACCGCTCCGTGCTATGGCCGTTGAAGTCTCCTGCTTCATGCCGTGCGCGAAACCGAAACATAAACCAAAAAACATCAGAATCCAGTGCATTGTCCTTGAAATGCAATTGGTTGCTTGTACTTCTCGGTCAGCTTCTTAACCATAGCATCAAACCTGTTCTGTCCTGTCTTCGCTATGTCTGCTTCAAGCTCTTATCACCACTATCCTCGCAACACTACTTCTAGAGCGTGCAGTGCCGTCAGAAATGAT
Source organism: Fusarium sp. NRRL 25184 (assembly GCA_013755755.1). Taxonomy (NCBI): domain Eukaryota; kingdom Fungi; phylum Ascomycota; class Sordariomycetes; order Hypocreales; family Nectriaceae; genus Fusarium; species Fusarium sp. NRRL 25184. The sequence goes on from JABSSZ010000735.1 coordinate 9,317, forward strand.
GGAATGCATGCTCGATAAGAAGTGGATGGGTATGTTTCGTGCTCATGATGCACGCAGTATACGGCGTATCCAGGATGCGTTTGACTGTTGTGGGCTGAACTCAATCCGAGACCGGGCCTACCCTTTTCCAAATACAGCGCCCAGCAACTGTGCTGAAACATATGGAAGAAGAAGTGCCTGTCGTGAACCTTGGTCAGGAGCTTTACAGACCCTGTCATTGTTGGACCTCTCTGTCGTCCTCGGCGTCGGACTGATCCAGGTGTGTTGCAAACTCAGTTCCCCTTCGTAAGGATTAAAATGTTGATATAAAGTAAAGATACTCGAACTCCACCTAACTAAGAAAGATTCTAGCTGGTTGAGTAACTGGCGAAACCATGACCGTGGACAATCAGAACAACATCACGATGGCCGCCGCCCTTTACTGATCGACAGGGAGCGAGATGTCATCGAGGAAGAAGAGACTGTCCCTGAGCGTTCAGAAAGATCATTACCGGGCTACGGGAGTGCACATGAAAATGAATCGGGTCCCAGAGTCGTGCCATCGGCCGTTATCGAACGGAACAACTGGACCGAGGATTAAGTTGACGGTATGAAAGTACAACCGAATTCGAGGGCCAAAATAAGAAGCGTTAATGAAGTACATGGATTAAATGGGTAGATGCATGGCTTGTGGCTTGTTGTCGACTGTGATTAGGGGCGTGTAGCGTCGTAATATATATCCTTTGACAGCCTGCCTATCTGTTACGAGGGCTCATATAGCTTACAATCAGCCCTCGAGTTGGGCAGCCAGCAATAGATCACCAGTCAAAGCGAATAGGAACGGATCATCACAAGAAATAAGTCTGGGTGGGTATCGAAAATTAGATATCTCAAATATGTCAATATTCTGACATATAAGCCGTAAGGCAACCCACAGTGCTGGCACCTAGTGGTATCTATAGTATATGATCGGTTACCTTCCTGCTTCCTTACCCAGCTTCTCCAAAGCAGCCTCATAATCTTCCACTCTCTTTTCATCAATTTCCTCAATCCTTGTTCGCTCAACCTTTTGAGCTCTCTTGACTCCAGCGCCTTTGGCAATCTTGCCCCAGAACCAACCACTCTCATCATCGCCAACGAGTGTCCATGCACATCCTGACCTTCCAGCTCGAGCTGTTCGACCAACTCGGTGAACATAGCCGGCCACACTAGGCGGTAGGTCGTAGTTGATTACGTGGTCAAGGTTGGGAAGATCGATACCACGAGCGACAAGGTCGGAGGCGATGAGGAGGCGAATGGGGGACGAGGCAGTACAGAAAGCCCGGAGAGTCTTGCGACGGATATGTGTTGGTGTGGTTGACGTGAGTGTGCCAATGTGGTCTGCCAGGGAGGGATCCAACAGGGCGAGTAGTCGTGACAAACGAAGTGCAGATTCGTTGGACTTTGTGAAGATAAGAGAAATAGGGATGTGAGACTTAAGTGTGCGTCCCGAGACCTTGAGTTTGGTATTGGTCTCTGGGTTAGAATCCGAGTCAGAAGATGTGTCCGAGCTTGTGTCAGAAGTAGCATCAGAGTCGGAGTCGGAGTCAGAACTGGAGCTTGTGTCAGAACTAGTAGCCGAATCTTCAGCTTCTTCGGCCTTGGTTTCCTCTTCGTCTTCGTTCTGGCTTGCCATAAGCATGTCCTGACTGCGGAGTAGATCAAGTAAGTAGAGGGGCTTGAGATTGATGTCGTGCACTCTAATTGCATGCTCTTTCAACGATGTAGGCAGAGAATGCTCAGCAATCTGGATATCGCCATCGCTCTCCAGAACAATCAGTCGTGGTCTTTGCAGACCCAACTGGTTGAGAAGACTTAAATCTCTTGTGAGCGTGGCACTCAGAATGACCTTACGAACACCAGAAAAGTCCACGTCATGGAAGTCTCGTGCGGTAAACTTATTGATCCGGAACTTTTCCATAACGAGGTCAAGCCAGCCTTGGAAGCTCTGAGCAAGTAGCTTATCCGCCTCATCAACTACCAGCCATCGAACATAATCCAGGTTGAAGCCCCTTGTTTGTTCCATATGCTCAACCAGTCGTCCAGGAGTGCATATCAGAACATCTATTTTGGAAAGGTAATCAACCACATATCCGTTCATATGGCTTAATCGAGGGTCTGTGTCCTCCATGTCAAGATCTTGGAGATTTTCTGATGTTGAAAGGCCCCACTTTAGCTGGTTTCGGCGTTGCATCTCCTCTTTTAGCTTCTTGTATGTATCAGGGTCATATCGAAGCTCCTGATTCATGAAGGCTTTCTGCTCAACCTCAAGCGACTGGCTACCAATGGAGATGCCCACTCGCACTCTTTTCCGATCACCAACATCGAATGCCCTAGCGCATAGTTCAAAGGTCTCTTGAGCTTGCTTAACCAGTTCACGTGTTGGTAACACTACTAGCGCACGCAGCCTCGTGAGACATCCTTGACTGATATCTCGTACAACAGGCAGGGCATAAGCCAGTGTCTTACCGGAACCGGTCGCGGCAGAGACAAGCACATCTCCGCGTTGCTTGCTTGTTGGCAGCAGGAGGGGAATTGCGGCAGTCTGCACAGCGAAGGCATCTCGGAATCCCTTCTCCTCTAATATTCGACAGGCCTTGGGTATGATATCCAGTTCAGCAAAGGGTGTGCGCGTGTCTTGAGAGACACGGATAGGATCTTCGAGCCAAGAGGGTAAAATCTTGTAGTTCGGCTTTGAGGTCGCCAGAGAGCTAACCGGCTCTGGTTGAGGCAAAGGTTCGAGGCCGTGTAGTTCGCCCTGATCCTCTTTATCCTGTTCGTCCGCGGGCAGCTCACTGGCAAGCTTAAGAGACTTCTCTAGCTTACTCATGACCGTCTTGTGGCGCTGGTCTGTCTGTTGTTCATCTTCTTGTTCCTCTGCTGGCTGAGTTTCCTTTTCCTTCTTTTTCTTTTCCCTACGCTTCTGTCTTTTATCTCCCTCGAGTGCTGCTGGTTCGGTAGGTTTAGGGATATTCTCGGCCTCTTCAATGGGGTCTGCCGCGTCGGTCATGGATACATCCTCGTTGCGATCTTCGTCCTCGGGAGCAGGTCTATGATGAACTTCTGATGCTTGCTCTTCATTCTTTGACTTCCTCTTTCGTTTCTCTTTCTTTTCCTTCACTCCTCGTTTCGGCTTTTCCTTGTCCTTTGCAGAATCTTCGTCCAAAGTCTGGCTCTCTTTGGGGGTTGTGTCTGCTTCCTTGGGTTTGGTCTCGGGAGCCTCTTGCGCGGGCTTGGGGTCGTCATCGTCGAGTTCGTCATTGGTAGCTCCAGTTCTTCGCTTGCCTCTTCTGACCTTCTTCTTTTTTTTTGGCACATCTTCTCCGTCCTTTTGTGTAGTTGGCTCTTCTGTCTTGGGCTTCTTACTATCAGGAGCTGGTGTTCCTTTGTTCTCATCTGAAGTATCTAATTTACGCTTGGTATTTTTGGGTAGTGCCTCATCAAAGTATTGAACTTGAGGAGTCTCTATGTGCATGGACTGAGTTACGGGCTTTGCGCTCGGAGGGACGTATCGCGAAAAACTAAAAGCATTCGTTGCAGGAGTGAGAGCAGCGCTGTTTGTAGTTTTTGACGACGAATGAGGAGGAGAAGCATTCGAGTTGCTTCCACCCTTCGAGTGAGGGATGTATCTGGGGTACATTTTCTCGGCAATGCTGTGGAATCAATCGCGATGGAGGGGTCTGAAGTGCTTCAATTCCCAAAATTTTGGATAGTTCTTGGTCTTATTGATTCTGCCGTCTTACACCGGCAAAATTATAAATTGATCCGCTTATTGGAGCAGTGGAGGAAACGTTAGATCGAAATAGGTTAGTCTTGGTTACCTAGGTAGTTTGTATTGCCCAAGCTGGTGCAGAGGTGGCTTCAGTGTTTGGGATATCTTGTTCAAAAGTTCATCTTCTTTGATTGATATCTTCTTTTCATTTCCAGCATGGTATATGGAATGTGAAATACCTTGAAAGTACTGTTAATATTATTCAATTAGTAAAGGTACTCTCCTCTGTAATACCCTAAAGTCGGTAGTGACCTAGCAACTCCACTGGTATGCTCGCACCCTGCCCAGCTCGCTCAGGCATTGATTGAACTTACTCTGTATATAGCAGCTTGGAGTGCTAGATGAGAATAGGACAGACATCCCATCCACAATAACCAATATCAGCCACGCCTTCAATTGAGCTTAAATGTTATAAGCCTCAGCAAGTGCTGAACTCGATACGCATTCAATCAAGGTTCTAGTCATGCTGCATCCCCCTTTTCATCCTCAACCGCCATCATGACACGCCGCACGTACAATATCGCCATGGTTAGCGACTTCTTCTTCCCGCAACCAGGAGGGATCGAATCTCACATTTACCAACTCGCTACGAAGCTTGTCGACCGTGGCCACAAGGTCATCATCATAACTCATGCCTACGACGACCGGAAGGGCGTGCGGTACCTCACAAACGGCGTCAAGGTCTATCACGTTCCTTTCCTCGTCATCTATCGTTCAGCAACGTTTCCAACGGTCTTTTCATTCTTCCCTATCTTCAGAAATATTTGCATTCGCGAACGCATCGAAATTGTGCATGGCCATGGCAGCCTCAGCAGTCTATGCCATGAAGCTATCTTGCATGCGCGTACCATGGGGCTACGTACTGTTTTTACAGATCATTCACTCTTTGGCTTTGCCGACGCCGGAACAATCCTCACAAATAAGCTGCTCAAGTTTACTCTGAGTGATGTTGATCACAGCATTTGTGTAAGCCATACATGGTAAGAAGCAATCCGGATATTGAACAAATTATAGTAGTATTTAATGACGAGTCTTAGCAAGGAAAACACGGTCCTTCGCGCATCACTCGATCCAGTCATGGTCTCCGTGATACCAAACGCCGTTGTTGCAGAAAACTTCCGTCCCAAGGACGTCCCAGCGTCACCATCTCCCCAAGCCACGATTTTTGGCTCAGAAGGACCGGTCTATCCCCCACCTCAGCGTATTGGGCCTCGCGATACCATCACAATCGTCGTTATTTCGCGCTTGTTCTACAATAAAGGCACAGATCTCCTCATTGCCTCTATTCCGCGTGTGTTGGAAAATCACCCAAACACCCGCTTTATCATTGCAGGCTCTGGCCCTAAAGCCATCGACCTTGAACAAATGATCGAAACAAATGTGCTCCAGGATCGTGTCGAGATGCTCGGTCCCATCCGTCACGAAGAAGTTAGAGATGTTATGGTTCGAGGCCACATCTACCTTCACCCATCTCTTACAGAGGCTTTCGGAACTGTTATTGTTGAAGCCGCCAGCTGCGGGCTTTATGTCGTGTGTACACAGGTTGGCGGCATCCCAGAAGTCCTCCCTTCGCATATGACGACATTCGCCAAACCAGAAGAAGACGATATTGTCCTCGCCACAAGCAAAGCCATCAGTGCGATGCGTGCCGGAAAGATTCGTACCGAGAAATTTCACGAACAAGTCAAAAAGATGTACTCATGGCAGAATGTTGCTCTACGCACGGAGCGCGTTTACGACGGCATTTCGGGCACCATCCCCGAGGACGAATTCTACGGTGTTGATACATCAGGCTATGGCAGCCGCATACGCAATTTTGCTCTTATAGATCGTCTAAAGCGCTACTATGGTTGTGGTATCTGGGCTGGAAAGCTCTTCTGTCTTTGTTGTGTTGTGGATTACCTCTTTTTTCTGTTTCTTGAATGGTGGTTTCCAAGGGACAACATTGATATATGCCCCGACTGGCCTCGCAAGAGACCTGCCGATGATGATGCAAGTTCCAAGAAGGGCGCACATAGTAATCGGTCAAGCACATCACAAGGGGCTCCGAAGCTCGAATAATTACGGCACTTTCGACCTGATGATGGCATAATGACACTTGAATATTGGCAAAGGCGCAGGGAGTTTACCGCAGTGTGTTCGGGCATGTCACCGGTCCATGACAAGGGAATGAATTACGCATGAAAGAGGCCTCAGTCAAAGTGACGTGAGTCTGGATCAGGAGGCAATTATCAAGGGGCTAGCTATTCTAGACGCTGTACACAATAACAATAATAATTATATGCTGTTTCCCTTTACAGTTTATGAAGCCAACATTCAAAAGGGAGGCATAATGATCTTCCAAATTGGTGCAGATCAAGACGATCAGCCCCGAGCTCCAACGCGACGCCTTTTGGCTGTTCCAGTCTCACGTTCACCCTCATCTTCATCGTCGCCCGTTTCTTCAGCGGGGGTAGCGACGCTAGCTGGACGAACAGCCGAAGGCGGAGGTGCGCTACGCTCCTTTTCTGCACTTCGTAGGTCACCCAAGAGCTTCTCAACCTCAACAAACATGCTGCGGGTATTTTTTACAACGCCATTTTCGTCGAGGCGGTAGCCCACTACTTCTTCTTCCTCCTCGTCCTGAGAGCGTTTCATAAAACCAGGCCCAGGACCGCGATCGGGGTCAGCATTGTACATGATGGCGTTGCAGAACATGTGGACAAGTTCGCGTTCAAGCTGTGCGCTGTTGATAATGCCCTTTGGAGGAACAAGCTCGTCAGATATAGGTAGCCACACGTGCGCAGTGCCAGGATCACCGCCGGGAAGACTGGCTGCAGCCTGAACAGCCGCCTTATTCCCATGCTTGATAGCAGACCGGATGGATGTTATATCTTGAGGCTGCAGCACAATCTGGCGATAATTTGGCGCGTCCTTCTCACGAAGCCTGGTGGCAAACATGTTCGCATCGCGGTGGCTAGAAATCTGATCCAGAGCAGATGACGAAACTTTGGTGAAACCTCGCGTCCAAAGGACTTGAGTTGTCTCGGGTGGCGGGTTAACTGGTGTGCTTTGTCTTTTTCTCTTATGGAGGCGTGAAGAGACACTACCAGGAGTCATGATCTGAGGCCGACCAGGGACGCTCTCATCGGCGGTAGTATCGCCTGTATCTTCGGTGGGCCGAGGTGTAGCATCTTCATCCTTAATCTTGGGTGCTGATTCACTTGTTTGAGTCGCAGGCTCATCAGTGTGAGAGAGGATAGATTGGCTTCGCCTGGATCGAGTGAGAGAAGGTGTGGAACTAACTGCACGAGCCTTCTGCGCGGCTCTGGCAGACCGGCCGCGAGCAGACTTAGAGACGGTCTGTTCAAATTTCGAAGCTGCTTTGGGTGCTTGCTTTCTTAAAGGTCTTGGTGTTGACCCAGCAGAGCTCGGTAACGTTGCAGGCTTTTGAGGAGGACTGACTGGCTCAAAGGCTGGACTTTGAGGTGCTGTGCTCATATGACTAGGACCTGGAGTAGACGGAGTGGAATGTGGAGCCCATTTTGTTCCAAACCCGTGAGTAACGTGAGTGCGTGTTGCTGAGATAGGCGTGTGCGGTGCCGATGGCACCCCAAGCTTCTTAACCGGGGTATTTAAAGCCTGGCGAATGATGTGGCCCAAAATGCCAGGTCGTGGAGGTTGATTAGCATACTGCGATGATTGAGCCTTATCAGCTTTGGATGCCGATGGCACAGGAGAGCTGACGGGTGAGCCATGCTGAGGGGGTTGAGGCTGATATCCAAGCGGCCAGCGTTGCTGAGGAGGGGCAGCGGAGCCTGCACTTGGTGTAAGAGGAGCTGGGGAGCCTGAGGCAATCTGTCGGACTTGCTGAGTCTGTCCTTGGGGGGGCTGGATAGGCCGAGGATGTGGCACGGGCGTCGTGGAAGACAGACGGGCCTGGAGCGCTTGGCCTCCAGGCGACTCTGCAACTGGTCGTGGAGGTGCCGGCTGTAAGGGAGGGGCTAGCTGACCGACATGTTGAGGTGGTGCCAGGCCTGGTTTTGCGGAATTTGGCCGTGGCTTCTGCTGATGCTGTTGTGGCAAAGACTGAGGCTGAGCATGGGTGACAGGTTGAGTTTGCGAAGATTGTTGAGCCTGAGCATGCTGTGCGCGTGTAGGCGTTTGGATTCTTTGGATTTGTTGAGTATGTTGTGTCGGCGTAGCGTGCTGAGCCCGAGGAGTGTGGGGAGCTGGCGGCGTTGGTGGTGGTGGTGGCTGAATAACCTGGGGAGGGTGAGGGCGTTGTTGATGATGAGTTTGAGCTTGAGACTGTGTCTGGAGAGGTTGTGGAGCAACAGGATGTGGCCGAGCCTGCTGGGGCGTTTGAGGATGAGATAATGGTTGAGCACCAGGTTTGGGAGAGAATTGGGCAGTTTGTTGAGGGTACCAATGCTGTTGTGATGGTGCCTGCTGTGGGTGTTGTTGTTGGGGATGTTGTTGTAGATGCTGTTGTTGCTGCGCTGGCGGAGGAGCTGTTGGTCCTTGGGCAACGGGTGATTGAACCTGTCGAGGAGGGGGTGTAGCTGTCTGTGGTGGTTGATAAGGTTTCTCCCACTTCAGAGCAGCTCCTGGAGCCGCATTGCCATCCCTCAGCTTGGCCCCGTTTTCTGGTCTAGGAGCAGGACTCTGCGTAAGAGGTTGTGGTGCCTGTAATGGTCGTGGTGTTGTCTGAGGGACACCTGCTGGAGGCTGAAGCACCGACCCGTTAGAATTCGGTGGAGTTGGTGAGGTTGAAGGCCGGATCGATGCCGTTCCAGCGGGCATGTGGCTAGGCGGTGCAACTGTTGGTTGTGTGTTGTGAGGGACAGGCGGTTTGGGTGGGATCACAGGCGTCTGTTGTGTTGGACCTCTACGAACGGGTGCTGCCGAGCTTATTGCCATAGCAGGTGAGGATGTCGACCCATTAGGCGCAACGGAAGACTTCTGATCACGAGCAGCAAGTACAGGTGTCCCATTCTGGCTCGCGACTCTAGCGCGTCGTTCTCGTTCAAATCGTTCCATTGCTTGAATTTCCTTCTGGGACGTCTCGAAGCTCCGCTCATCCTCTCGAATTTGTGCGACGGTATTATCCTGATATCGCGCATATAGGCGATCAATAAGCAGAGGGATTTTGTCAACATGTTCGTAAATCTCCTTAAGCGTTGGCAAAGGTGGGCTCCCGAGCTTTCGTTTTCGCGAGTTGGGTGATGTTGTTGGATCTTCGGTCGCAGCCTTCTCATGCTCACCCCTCAGTTCATCCCCCAAGAGTCGCAGAAAAAGATGTTGAAGCGCATCAGGTCTTAATCGTGCGGGATCATAAGTAGATCCCTCCTTGATGAGCGCGTTGTTGATGAGTTGCTCAGAGATACGCGCGAAGACCCCATTGTCGAATCCTTGGGCTACCAACGACTGGAATAATAGCAGCGACTCGAGGGGCGTATGGAAGGCTGGTTGATTCATGCCCCGCGGTCCACCTCGCCAGCTATCCAAGGGGCCTTCACGTCGAGCAAGAAGATGGACTGGCGCCACGGTCTATGTTACTCTAGTTAGGCGTCTGTCGCGACACAGGTATGGCTACGTCATGGTCGGGGTTCTATCAATCAAACACGTACAGGCAACCTTAATCAGTGACTCCAGAACCGTCTATGGCGACCTCTGGGCCTTTCATCGGGTGCGATGGGCTTCTTGGGCTTCTTGTTGCGAAACGCGCTCGATCGTCAAACCAATGGTGTAGTAATTTTTTGCTCGTCTGGGCGATCCGTCTGTTGAATATCACGTGATTTAAATCGCCGATAATGTTGATTGATGGTTGATTTCGATGATGCAGGGAAGAAAAATTGGGCTGAGTTCGTCCAAGCTGCTTTGACGCTAAAGCCTGGCTCAACACGTGATGCCCCTGAACTCCAACACGCGGTAACCGATTAAGACGAGAGATATGGTTTCTGGTCACTCAATATACCAACTTCACGAAAGTTTCACCTGAATTTATTGATTAACGCAAGGAGAGTATTTGCGCGCCTGATCACGTCCATTGCGTTGGCAAGAAGTGCCGGGTTTGGCTATGATAAGGGATTATTATATCCCTGACAAAGTAACAGTAAAACTCCAGACCCATGGTATCATATTGGAACTTGTCAGCAAGATATACTCAATGCTTGACATATTCCCCCGCCGTCCATCCCATAAAACCCACCACCATTTAACGCCTTTGCCCTCTTAATCCAAGTATAGCAAGATAAAAAAGAAAGTAGTCCTTCATAAACAGGCAAGGACAAAACCCTAAGGAGAAAGCGAACTTGAGGATCCATTAATACTGCGTCTGGGATCCTCATCTGGGCTATCTCCGTCTCGACTGTCTGCATCCTTTTCAGTTGGAGATCTTGGCTGGTAGCTGAGACGCAGCTTTTCGTCCAGTAATGTGACTAGTCTCTCTGAGTATTGATCCAGAAGACCACTGAGGACCGTCTCGTTCATGGCTCTGCTCCGAATAGCCCGGTCACCGAGAGCTGCTGCTGTCAGTCGCAATTCCTGATCTAGCTCTGTCAGATTTTCTTGGCTAATCGGCTCTGAGGAAGCAAGCTTCTTCCTGTATGATCTAAGTTGACGGCAGGTTTGTTCTGTCGCCATATTTAACGAGCCAAAGCCTCGCAAGTTTGATGAGGATGTCTTTTTGCGTGCACTTGTGCCGAGAGTTGGAAGAGAAGGTCGTCGGGTAACCTTTCCCTTTGGAGACACTGGGGGACTATTCCGCGGGTCAGCAGAAGGTCGTCTTGATGGTGTATCTTCTGCCAACGTGCTACTAGGGCTTGTTGGGAGCCCTTGTGTAGGTGTTCTGACACTAGCAGCCAGGTTGAATCGCGAAGTCCTCCGCTGTAGTGTTCGGGGTGGGGATCTCCGACCAGATGTCGGCGAAGGTCGTTGGAATTCAGCTAGCTCAGCCTTCGACAAGACCCTGCGAAGTGGCGGTCGTCCTGATACAGAGTCCTTGGCGGGCGACGGCTCTCTACTCGTTGAACCAGGCAGAGAGTCATTTAAATCTAGACCCCATATCATCATTGTTCCATCCGATGCAACACTCACAACCTTGCGGCTTCCATCATCATTTTCGATAAGGCAAACACCGTTGATCGCTTCGGTGTGACCCCATTCTCGGTCCAAGAAGCTCCCTGTCTGGGCATCGTATAGTCGAATGGACTTGTCTGTGTTGGATGTTCCGAGGAGGAAGTCTTGGTCTTTGGGGGGCCATTGGCCAAAACAGAGCGAGTCAAGAACAGCCGACTCGCCTTTTGTCTCGTCTTGACATTTGAAGCAAGAGATCTTACGCCCGGTGTTGAGTTCATATTGGCAAATAGACCGATCTAGTAAAGAGACAAAGACAGTTCTTTGGCCCATACCCAAAACCATCGAGCTAGGCGAGGCTCGGAGAGAAATTACTCTGGAAGGGATGGCGGCAACAGAATCGGGATCGCCCTCTTTTGTAATAATATCATAAATTTGTAATGTTCGGTCAAATGAACAGGTTAGCACCTTGTCTTCGGACGGAATCATAACCTGCACGACCTTCGCAGCGAATTCCAAAGTCTGAAAATGCTCAATGGAGCCGCCTGCAGTCCGGTGGAAGAGCTGTGCAGTTCTGTCTCGTCCACAAGACGCCATGAGAAATTTGCCATCCCGGTCATAGACACTGACGGATCGACAATCGGCTGTATGTGCCTTGATGTCTAAAACGGGTTCCTTTGTGGTGATGTCCGTCATTCGTAACACGCCCATTCTATCGGCGGAAATAAGAAGTTTAGCATCATTCGTTGCACGGGCGCAGGTCAGTTGATTGACCGGATCCAGTTCGTTTTCTGGCTCAGTCATTCCAATTGGCACATCAATCGAGGCCTTGACTTGACCTTCCAATGTCCAGAAGGAAACATTCCCAGAAACTGTCCATGTCAAAAACGAAGCGTTCAGGTCATTCGGTCGCTCCAGGACCTGTATGCCTGTAACAGACTGTCCATGACCAGGGATAGGAATGCTGGCCATAGCCTTGGTATTCTTGCCAGGCACATGATCTGAGCTCCAGATGTCAATGGACTGTTGCGAGTCAATGGTGACAAGCTTGTTTGCCAGAAAACCCAGGGCAACTTGTCCTGTAGGGCAGAATGTAGTCTCTTTTATACATGCAGACGGCGGTTGAGCGTCCAAAACTGCTTCAATGTCAAGCACGGCAAAATGGCCATGTCTACCACCAACATAGGCAATATTGTGCTTGACAGCAATAGTCGAGATGGAGAAGTCCAAACCAAGGACCTTCTGCAATTTCATCTGTCTGTCGTCCTCCGCCATGATACATACACCACCCGTTTCCGAGCAAATGATGAGGCTGGAGTTTTTGACGACAGCAGCGCAAGTAAAAGTATCCTCTAAGAGAGGCCCTAGCAGGATGTTACGCCCTGGTAGAGTTCTTTGAGAGGGTGGAGTAGAGGCCGGCTGTTCACCGAAGAACTTCTGCTTCGTAGGCGAAATAGTCGGGCCATCATCAGGTTTCCACATCTTGACATGGCGGACACCAAATGTGATGAGAGAATTGCCCATCCATACCATGTCTTTCACATATGATGTGCATCGGTTTTGTTTGTAAAGTCTAGCCGCGCCTGTTCGAGGGTCGACCTTCCAGATATAGAGAAATCCGTCGTTGGCGGCTCCTAGAGACGCAAGATATTGGGTGTCTGCAGACCACGCAACGCAATTGACCCCAAAAGTATGTTCGCTGATCGATATAAGAGGGCTGTCAGAAGAAGTATCATGTAAGCTAAAAACAAGAACTCGTGGGGAGTATCCAGTCTCGCCAACAGCTAAATATTTTCCATCGCGGCTTAACGCAAGGCATGTTGCAGCTTTGATCCGCTCGCGACTTGTCCAGGTATTGCTAGGAGACTCGTTCCAGTCGGACGAGGTGTGTGGTGAGTTAGGGAACCGCGGGCCTACACGTCCCCGACTGTCGTTCGCCTTTGGTGTTCCCGAGGGCGTCGTGGGTGTGTTTTGGAAGGTTGCTACGGAATAGAGTGGGACGGCGGTCGGTCGGGCTCGGTAGAAACGTTGAGTGTGATTATCGCCATTGACATCCACCACTACAACAGCACCTCCAGCTATGTATGCAAAGACAGACGGGAGAGTATCGAAACCTGTTGGAGAGGAACATGTTGTGCCAATGACACGCTGGAGGGAGAGCTTCGAGGCGTCGTGTGCGCGACCACGCATAGGCGACCTAGAGGATCTAGAAGGGCGAGCCAGAAAGGGAGAGTTGGAAGGTGTGAGTTTTAAACGACCGTTGGAAGGTGTCGCAGCCATGTTTCCTCCATTGACACTTGATGATGTTATTTTGGTGAGTTTGTCGTCGAGAAGATTGTCTAGTGTGGATTTAGATGGTGTAATGGTGAAGTATCAGAAAGTGGTGCTAGTGTCAGATGTGCAAGCACCGAGACTTGAAAGAGCGACGAGAACACCGAAAATTTCTCCTTTGTGATAAAAGAGAAATAGTAGAACTAAAGAATGAACAGCCAATTCCCATTGCCCACGAACAAAAGAGCAACAGAAGCAAGATGATGTTTGCAAAAGTGGATGGCGGGCGGTGTAAGTCGGGAAGCTGCTGCGGGCCTGCGGGGGCTAATGGCAGCGAGATTCGGACAGCAAGAGATGGAAATATGTAAGGCTGCGGATGAGGTGTCAGTTGCTGTAGAGGAGAGGTCGGGATAGCGATCTCTTTAGAGCGAATTGGCAACTTACAATGACAGGCAAAGTTGGTTAGTGAGCGACAAAGAAGATTGAAAATAATAGCGACATTGGATCTCCCAAAGAAAGCGGTTGGTGAGGACGGGAGGAAAGGGAAGAGAAAAGAAGGTTCGCACCAGCTTGTGGGATGGAATGCTGATGACTCTCATTCAACCCAACCCCAGGCCATTCCCTTCCCGTCAATATCATAATCTAATCATACCTATCAAAGACCAAGTCCAAACTCCATGTCCTCGGTGGGTGGGCGCCTAACAGTTGTTCTGCTGGGTTGTTTACATGGACCCTTGTCTGTTCGTTGTCCAGGGGCCTTGTTACTTTGATGAGAGCCAAGTCCCTGACGTTTATCTCACGGGCTGTTCTTTGGTATCGGCAATGGTCTGAGCAAGCTGGTTCTTGGCGGCTTGATCCTTGCCGTCTAGCCCTCCCGTTAGTGGCTGTCACCTCACAATCACTTCAGGCCAGGACGGTGGTAAATATTGAACCTAGAGTCTTTGTTGGTGACAATGATGTTAACCCCCTGGATATGTTCTCAGCTCTTATGTTTACGCGATAATCGTGATTTCTCAGCTACTATGCAAAGCCCCTTTCCTTCAAATTGACAAGAAAAATCAGTTTGAGCCGTATGATGATCTCTCTCTCGCTCTCTGTGTTGAGTGTTCTCGCAATACCCCATCTCGTTGTCGAGCCAGCAGCCACTATTACCAACCAGCTGACCGATTATCAATAACAACAACAACATACCAGAGAGGCATATCTGTATCTATACCAAAATAAACCAAAGAAGCAAGTTCCACTAAGAAATTTTTTTCCCTGGGAAGCAGCCTTACTTATTGGTCTATAGTCGTCACCCGCTTGTCTAATCCCGGTCCTTGGAGAAATGAGGATATACCCAGCCCCGTCCCGTTCTACCAGCCCTGTATCTTTAGTCTTGCCTTCAGCTATTCTGAGCTTATGATGTTTGTGCCATTTAATTCTAATCTGTCTCACTCGTTCTTATCTCGGTTTAGAGTCCTAGCACTAGCCATTGTGAAGCTACTCAATCCACGAGCCTTAGCTCTTAAACGAGGGAATCCATCTGTGCACAGTTCCGTTTTAACAACCGCTTTTCAAAGACTCGAACGCGTCGTCATCACAGTTGGTCTATTATTTGGCAACACAGCTTCAAGGCTCACAGACAACCCTTGAGGACATCCATTTCGCAAAATCCCTGACGCCAATGGCTAATGCTTACCAGATCAAGTTAATTTCTTCAATTACCAGTGCTCCCGCTCTTTTTGATCTGTCATACAAACTCCAATATTCTATTTGCAACAAGCTCCTTGTCTTATAAACCGAGCTGTTTCAGATCCCATAGTAGTAAATATCCAACACCCAGCACCAAATATATGGTTAGTCCAACTCTCATCATACAGCAAGACCTTCTTCAGAAGCCTCG
Organism: Fusarium sp. NRRL 25184; assembly: GCA_013755755.1. Taxonomy (NCBI): domain Eukaryota; kingdom Fungi; phylum Ascomycota; class Sordariomycetes; order Hypocreales; family Nectriaceae; genus Fusarium; species Fusarium sp. NRRL 25184. The sequence continues at coordinate 24,322 of JABSSZ010000735.1, forward strand.
TCCCGCTCAAGCCGCTCTAGTCCTGTTCCAACTGCGCCGTAAACACGTAGAGGTACGGCGATCTCAAAACTCTCACATATTAGATTTTCCACTGCCACAAGGACCGTCCCTCCTTTTTCATCTTGTGAAATCTGCTCTAGTAATGGGTGGGGTGCTCGTCTTTCGTGTTCAACGGGAGAATCACTCCCCGTGGAAGGCACCACAAATTCGATACGAATCTTCCATTCCAAGCTGACACCACTGGTAACGAACTCAGGAGTTGCAGTGATGGGAATCGTTGGCTTGAAGGTGACTCGTCGTGAGTATAGTGTTGCTTCAGATGAAGACGAATAAACTTTCCGGGTCACTCGGTGGATGCTCGACTCTGATCTTATTGCCAACGACGGGTCCACTTTCTCTGATGTTTCCAATGTAGTATGCACGGCGTAACACGGAATATCAGCGTCTGTAAAGTCGATGGCCATTGTCACAACTTCCCCTAGTCGGTAGGCAGGCCTCGTGAGCATCACTACACCAACCCTTTGCCCATTTCGTGCAATTTCGAATCGGTTCGGGCTCTGCTGCCCACCAGAGGTCATATTGCTTCTCATGATTGCCATATGGATAGCATCGTGTGCGTTGCTGGCTTCCTCGAATGCCGATGGTCGCCTAGAGTTACCAGCGGCCGGAGAAAGAAGAATACTGCCACTCTCATCTCGTGGTCGATGGACCAGGTCTTCCACGTAAAGTAAAAAATCATTCAGGGCAGTTTGTTGTCCTTTGGCTCCATGGCCGTTGGTTTTTGATCCCTTATCACTACTCGAGGGACTTTTCACTTGGGCCTGGTCCCGCAATAGGATGTAAGGGTTCATCAGGTCATGTCCCAATATCTCACCGTGGCTGTTGACACTTCCCAATACGCGGAAAGGAACTTCAACAGACTTCACTTGCTGCTCCTTTGTTCCTCCAGCCCTCTGGGTACCAATAACCAAGCTATATGTGATTTTGACGGCCTTTCCGCGATGGGACGGAGGAAGTCCTTTCGGCAGTCGAAAAGAGTACTCGAAAACTCGACTCTCTCCTGGTGCAAGCTGCAGATCAACAAATAGAATGGACTGTGGTGTAGTCAAGAGAGGGACAGACTTCGAGTTGGCAACCCCTCGCATCTCCTTGATTGTGCTGAGCTCCCCTCCACCTAAGAAATCGCCAAGGGAGCTGCTGATGCGACCCCATCCGAATCCCCCCAGAAGACCGCTGTCGCGCTTGGACTCGAGACCAACGACTCCACCGCCTTGGCCAACTATAGCCTTCTTTTTGACTTGGTCAAATTGGCTGAGACTGACAAGGGACCCATCTAACGAGAAAGAGCCGTGCAATTGAGCATAACCCATCATCAAAGATTCAGGCGCTCTCGGCTGTGGCGCTGGCATACCAAGGCTTCTCCTAAGTGGGCGTGCGTGTCCACGATTAGTTGGCTGCTGTGTCACGTATTCCGATACTAGAGTTTCTGACGAGTTATTGCTGACAGAATAAAACTCTCCACTACTTCGCGGTGTGCCTCCAAGGACGCCGCTGCTTGCTAGAATGCGGGCCGCGGGTGCAGGCTGCTCATTGATCGTCGGAACGCCGTCCTTAAGGCGCATTGACAGTCCGCTGGAGTCGCCTACAGCGTTCCTAGGGCTGAGCATGTTTTCGTTTGTTGATCGTCTAGATAAATTTGGGCGTACTTCTCGAGCAGGCGATGGAGCTGCGGGGAAGCGAAATTCCGGCATTGGATTTTCCGGCATTTGTTGCGGCGATGATCTTCGTTGCCCGGCTATAATAGGTGTGTGAGGAGTTGTTGGCGGTCGAGATATGCGACCGAATCGATCAGGTGGGGGATATGATGCGTGAAACAAAGGAGAGCTCGAGAGACGAGGAGAAAAGGATGCTGAGAAGAATTAGCTCCTAGTTCAAATAGTACCGTGTAAGCGACGAACCGGAATGAGGCCCGGTTGGGAGCTGGCCCTGCGCTCGAGGAATGATCTGTAAACTTGAGGCTCGCCCATGGCCTCGGTGCGGTCTTTGAGGTCGCAACGGTAAATCGTTTCGTTGTGTGTGATCTTCCACGGTGTTATTGGATCCTATCGAGACAATGGAAACAGAGCGTTTATGAGAGTGGCTTGAGCGACCATCACTCGAGCCTGCCGGTGAAGGCCATTGGACTGAGCCTGTACGGCTATGTGATTGCGATGCAGGAACACTTAAAGAAAGGGCAGAACGACGATGCCCTCTGCCCGAAGATGCTGACGGCGGTGGCGTTAATCCTTGGTTTAACTTGGGGCGACCATGCAAAGGCGAGGCCAGTCGACTTCGTTCCGATTGTTGCGGCTGTGGTTTCGGCTGACCTGGTATTGGTGCCGCGTTCTTAAAAGTAATTGTACATTTGACTTCCTCGCCGGCGAAGACAGTCTGGTCGTGCCAGCGTATGAAGACACGGATGTTGCTGGGAGCTTCAGGAGCCATTGCGGGTAAGGAGGCCGCTCAGCGACGAGCGCGTACGTGGAGGCGGCTATGAGACGGCAAATGCAGCATTTCTATACGTGCGCATGTTCGAGTTCGAGGCGGTGGAGGATCCAAGGACGTCGACAATACAATGTTGATGAAAATTGAAGAGCTGGTCATCGAGGGAGGAGTTGAACTGCAACGTCATGGGGTATTCCGCGAAAGGAGATGGAGGAGGTTCACTTTAGCGTCTTAACAGCAAGCTATAGCAGCCAATCACGGCTTACGCTGCACGTACAAGCTTGGACTGCACTAAGCCTCGGCCATCAGAGCTCCACTGACCAACCAAAAGCGATAGTCTAGCTCGACAATCAAAGATTGAGACAAATGCGTTTGGCTTTGCATAGGACAATAGAATAAAGCAGAGTATGAACATGTCTAACATGGTGAGATCGCTCATTCTTTTATTCCCTGCCCTGACCTGACATAGATATTTAGGATCTCCTCCTTTACAACAGGGCTCCAGAACGATAATGGCCCTAAATAACATGAGCCCTCGCAAGTCGAGGGAGAGATTTCCCATATTGGGATCAATCATCTGTCAAATCGACAGCTTCTTTCTCGTCATCCAGCTTCACAAACTTCCATTGTCGAGGCGTGCGAGGATTTTCCTCTGCTTCCCGTTTGACCTGAGAAAACTCATTCTTGACCTGGAGTAAGTTAGTAAAGCCTACAAAAGTGACAACAGATGGCCCGGCTAGCCAAGTCCTAGATGTGCGCAATTGACAAAGTTCGAATAGTTGCCTTACCTGAGTGTCATGCAGTCTTTCCAGAGCAAGACGGCGAATATCACTCTCGGAGAGGCGAGAAAGAGAATCTTCATCACGGCGAGTTGTGGCTAAGGGCTCAGGTGACGGAGTGCGTGGAATAATCATCTCATGCTGGAGTGCTTCTGCATTAGAAGTTAGAAACTCGCGTTGAACAGGGAAATATACACATGATTGAAAGAGCATACGGTAGGATCGATAACGAAAGAAGATCTCTCCCACCAGGCGCCTGTCACTAACGACTAATGCGTATGCACTGGGCTTCCCGGTCGTTTCAGTCAATCTATGCACTTGCGTTAGATCATCAATTAAAGGGGGGATTCCATAACATACGAGGTTGCGTGGCTTATTGCCTTGCCTTTCAGCGCCTTTTCCGCTAACTTGACATCTCGTCCGCTGTGCCTGGTAGGCGGTTCCCAGCGCGATTTCCCTTGGTATCGGCCTGTTTCAAGGCGCAGATGGATTGTACCCAAGGTTTCCACACGTTCAATGTCACTCTTGAGCCTATCATCGCTCGTGTGATCGGCTGTAAGCGTTGTTAGTGTAGGTAGACTGATTGATTAGTCGACAGACTCACAAATTTTCGTGACGGGGGCAAAGATAAATTTGCTAACCACTCCTTCTCCTCTTTGTCCTTCGGCTAAAAACTGAGCAGATGAGATAGCCACAGTTCTCAACTGACCAGGAAGCGAGGTTCTTTTTATGCTCCGAGCAGTCATCCACTGACCATCGATATGAACATGGACGTTAAATAAGTCGTGGGAATGGGGAAACTGATACTTCTCAGAGACCGTGGTCTCGATGGCAAACTCAGCACCTGACTTGGATTCGATATAGCAAGTTTTTGTAGGGATCTTGGAGCCCTCTTTGTCGAGGCTGACCACAGCTTCTTGATCGTCAAGGGAATCGTATTCTGACGCGAGCTCTCCGGCTACTCGAACACGTGCAGTGATAAGAGGAACCTCGTCCAATACCGCCATGTTGAAGTGAAACAAACCAATATAAGAAGCCGAAATGTTTCACAGTGGAAACCTTGGTGTGCTGAGTCGCGAAGAAGAGGATGTGAATATTGGGCGATCAGGCTGAGTGTGGGAAGGAAAGGCTCCTGCCTGGTATTACGAAGAGGAGCCAGTGCCTAAGGTAGGCTGCGCTGTGAATCAGTACCTATCCCTTGGTGGGTACATTAAATGTTGGCACTGCAGCTTCCTGTGGCCACAATCAAGCAGGTGCCTCACTCCCATGGCGAAAAGAGTTCCAAAAAGTCTCTCCCCAACCGACAAGATACTTTGGAAGAAAATATTAACCGACCGCACCACTTGGTGGTCGATCTGAGCAGGTATTCTGACGCCCGGGAAGAAGTAGAAGGCAGGCTATAAGCCAGATAAAGCGGGAGACATTGGCTTTTGTTCTCTCATGTATTTTGCTCGGCTTGTTTGATTGAGGGTCTCTCCACAGATAGTGGTTTTAATATTAGTATTCGGAAATCTCATTCATCTGGCATAGTGCTGCCAGTTACCTCAAGCACAGCAGCTGCTCATAGATGGAGTCTAGGTAAGTCATCCTAGAGTTCTCACAGTATAAGAGTCGGTTCATCAGAAACGGCTTATTCTTTCAGCTGGCATTCTGGGGTCCTGGCAAAGAAGAAAGTCACGAGGATCCTCATATTTTGAATACTTTACGGCAGTGGTGCTGAAAATGAAGCAAGCAATTCGCAGATTGCCACCTAAGGAATAAAGCCACTGCGACTCTCAACCCAATCTCATCTGTGAAAAAGAAAGAGTACGTAGGCCAGGGCTTTTAGGGACAATAACAGAGCTTAAAGCCTTGCTATCTGGAGAATCTGGGGCATGCGGGGTCTCGCAACTCCCGAATACGGCTGGTCGACTCATCGATGGGCACAGCAACATGAGTCCATAGGTTCAACAAATGAGATGTTGGTAGAAACACCAGTCTAGGTCCTTCTGCCATTGGGCCGGGCGATAGGACATGCCTGTCAAACTCAATCCATGGCGTGGTAGCCTACCATTCCTCCACATTCACCTGCCATTAATTATGATGTCCATTGTAAGCACAAGTCTGGGGTCAGATCTACCTGCAGACATCTAGTTTGACATGTCCCCACCCCAGGAAAAGAACGGAGCCGCTGCCGAAAGTCGGGGGTGAGGAGAAGACAAGTGATCTGGCCCGTCTATGCCGCAGTTTTGAATATGGTATCACTGCCTTGAGGTCTCCAGCGTCGTCCTGTCATCTCCAATCTCAACAATTGCGGCTCTCGTTTGTGGGGAGCATATGATCTATCATGTCGCGTGCATCCGGACTGCCGTTGGACCCGACCAGTTTTGCGGAGGCGATGAGCAGGGCTGAAAGGTTATGTAAGTTTACGGCTCTTGAGAAAAGCTATCATAGTAGAGGAATGTTGTTGATATGATGGATCAGATCACCTTTAGAGGTGGCTAGCCTCTGAGAAAATGAGATAAACACTCCTTAAGCGCAAGGCTCCTGATCCAGAAGTGTTGGTGTATGGTGGGTGCCTGGGAAAGTCGCCATGAGCCGCAAACCATGAAGAACAAGATGCATCTTTCCCATGTGGCCATGTTCAAAGTTGGCCGTAAGGGGAAAAGGTTCAAAGCGCTTAAAATTTGAGCCTGGGGAGAGGTTGAATCGGAGGCGGGGTGGGTGTGTGGGGCCGTCTCCGCAATTGCCGGCGAGACGGAGACGCAGCGGAGCCGCAATTGCTCATGACCACCAGCAAACCTGCGGGTCCGCGAGCCAAAAAGCACTGCACAAGGCTTTCCAACATCTCGTCGGTCTTAGGGAACGTCACGGGGGGGTGATACATGGGGAGAAAAGCTAGACAGAATTGGGAATGCATACTCGGGACTAGGATGAACGGCTGCCCCAGGAATTGGAGAGCCACTCATGGCCTTGTCAAAACCATAGAGAAAAACGAGGGTCAGCTCTTTACATATTAACCTTAGTGCAGTGCGGGGTCAGTTTAATGCTCGCTCACCTTTACGCCGAGCGTTTCGCAGGACCCTCCTTCGGTCTCCCAGCAACGAGCAGCGAGAGTCCATAGTTTAAGAAAAAAATTGATGTATTCTGCGTTTCCTCTGTGGAGTGTGAGGAGGCTCGCACAAGATGCACCGAAGGGGTATGTGAGGTCACAGAGGTGTCTTGTTTAGGGAGGGGAACCACATTGAATGGCACTGTAGATGTGAAGATCTGAGCACGGCCCTCCAGCAAGAGACCAGGTAGTGTTAGTGCCATTGCTGGCAACACAGCCATCGAGGAAACGAAGGTTGGACCTCAATGGACCTCGTGGATATCTAGATCCCGCAAAATCAAGGTGGGGTGTGGCCCCTGAAGTGTAATTGACATTAGGGTAGCCAGTATTAATGAACTGACTACTGTGTAGGAGATTAAACATGTATGACAGTATGTATGTTTAAACAAAGGCTTCTGACGTCTTACACGATGTCGCTGCTCGCTTAGGCTGTGGAGGGAACGGCTTTCTTGTCTCTTACAAACAACAATCATAAAAGATTGCGTAAAAGGTAAGTGTGTTTTTGATACTCGGTGCAAGTGGCGCTATGTTGAAGAACAGTTGAACGATCTTCCCAAGGACTATGGAAATGATTTTCTCATGTAAACAGCGCTTGGCCATACAAGCTGAATAAACTGAGCTGAGGGATAATTGATGCCCTGTGCAACTCCGCGGCCTTAGATGGACTGAAAGAACATGCAGAAAACGTACGTCCATTCGCAAGCGCTAATACATAGAAGGATTGCCTCAAGTCCGAACCAGGAATATTGTCAAAAGCAACCTGACACTCGGGTTGACAAGGGTCCGAGTTGCGGTTCGATGTATATTCCCGTTGAGTTTGCAATGAAGCTTATCTTAAAGACTTAATTATTATGAAGTTTGTCCAGTAATATGAATTATGATTATTTTAGCAATAGTCTTTTTACAGTACTGCATACGGCATTATTAGCAAATCACACCGAATCGTTAGTTGTCACCCAACGATGAAACCGTCCAAGCTCTGTGAGACTGATGTGCGGATCAAGTTTGATGTCCCCAGTGAGAGACCCTGTCTTATTGCGGCACATTACCACCTTTCAACTGTAAGTGCGTGTACTTGTACCTGGTGTCGGCTCCGGGGGGTTGTGCATGCATCATTGATAACCCAGATTGATTTGTCAGGGCTCTCAACGGTTTTGAGAGACGCCCAGTTCAGAGCCATGAAGCTTTATACAAGTGATTTTGAGACTATTCGTGTCTCGCAGTGGCAACACAAGCCATCGCCTTGCCTCATGAATACAGCTCTGGCATACTTTTAGATATTCTTATCTACTATATCGAGCTTTGACAATTCTGTTCACGTTGAATTTCGTGTTCAAGCTTGTCCTCTTTGGCGCAGATCCCCTCCTCGAAGGCCCATAAAGTCCCCTGCAACCCCACCAATGGCCACTGGTGGCTCGGATGTGGGGAGAGAGCTTGGAGCATGTGGTGGCGGCATGTCTGGGCCTTGTTTCTGCCGACTATTGTGATTTGCAGAAGCCGTCAAATCCATCCACTTAGCGGGGAGTCCAGAGAGCTGTGGAAGCAACAGGGTTACAGGCCATGACAGAACCAGTAGCAAGATCCGTTGAAGCAGTTGGTAGTCTATCAAGAGACAGTTCATCGGTCCAGTGATCAAAGGCGCCGGTCACGTTGAAGCAGTATAACTGCTCCTTTCTCCGTAGTACTGCTTAAACATCCCTGCTCTGCCCCGCGGTTCAGTCAAATCGTTGCCTGACATGAATGTGATGTGGTCTGGGATTGCTTGGTACCGGCTTAGAGGAGAGCTCTGCCCTTGAGCCGTTCCGAAACCACTTCGGAGCATGTCCTGTCCTTCGGATTTTGCTGTAATGTGATTGGGCTAATGCTGTAGTCGATGTTAACAGGACAACTTACGTGACGTTTCGACTACTAACCATGCTAACCATATCTTGTCCACCACCGCCACGACAATGCTCCGCAAAGCTATGGGGTGCCGTCCGTCCGCCGCCGGCCTCAGTGTGAGCGGTAACCAGTGCAATCCATAGCATTTCCTTTTTCAGGTAGCAAGAAACAGTACGTACCAGGGCATCCATGTTCATTCAGGCGTGAGAGGCGAGGCTGTTGCGGGGAAAGTTGGCGTCACTTGAACTTCACCCCTCCTCCACTCCACCGAGGTTCACACGTACGGCACATCGCACCCCGATGGGAGCCCCCCCTTAGTCCCCTACTTCCATTCTTCCACAAAAAAACCCCGCGTCATTCTTGAGAATAAATACTCCCTTCCCGTCGTCAACATTTCCAGTCTCTTTTCCAGATCATCTCATCATCTCCTCTTCACTCTTCTCTTCTATCGACGTCCTCATTTGATACCCAGTACCCTCACTCTCCTCTACAACATCTCATATATCATACGCAATGGCTCCCCTCACTGTTGAGCTTTCCACCCCTGTTACTGGTACCTACCAGCAGCCCATCGGCCTGTAAGTGGTTATGGTATTGAACTCTGTTGACTTGAAAACTAATACGATTTAGCTTCATCGACGGCAAGTGGACCGAGGGTGTCGACAAGCAGAAGTTCGAGGTCATCAACCCCTCCACCGAGGAGGTCATCACCTCCGTCTGTGAAGGTACTGAGAAGGATATCGACCTGGCTGTTACTGCTGCCCGCAAGGCTTTCGACGGTGAATGGAGAACCACCTCACCTCAAGCTCGAGGCAACTACCTTCTCAAGCTTGCCGACCTTGCTGAGAAGAACCTCGATCTCCTTGCTGCTGTTGAGTCTCTCGACAACGGAAAGTCTATCACCAACGCCCGTGGTGATGTCGGCGCCGTTGTTGGTTGCCTGCGATACTATGGTGGCTGGGCCGACAAGATCGAGGGAAAGACCATCGATATTGCCCCTGATATGTTCCACTACACCCGATCTGAGCCTGTAAGATACCCCTGATATGAATCGCTTCGGAGCTCTGGTACTAACATGTAATTCAGATTGGTGTCTGCGGTCAGATTATCCCCTGGAACTTCCCTCTTCTCATGCTGGCATGGAAGATTGGCCCTGCACTGGCCACTGGTAACACTATTGTCATGAAGACTGCTGAGCAGACTCCTCTCTCTGCCCTGGTCTTCACTCAGTTCATCGAGCAGGCTGGATTCCCTGCTGGTGTTTTCAACCTTGTTTCTGGCTTCGGCAAGACTGCCGGTGCTGCTCTCTCTGCCCACATGGATGTTGACAAGATCGCATTCACTGGTTCCACCGTTATCGGCCGACAGATCATGAAGTCTGCTGCTTCCTCTAACCTCAAGAAGGTCACTCTTGAGCTTGGTGGCAAGTCTCCCAACATTGTCTTTGACGATGCTGATATTGAGGAGGCCATCAACTGGGTCAACTTCGGTATCTACTACAACCACGGCCAGTGCTGCTGTGCTGGTACCCGTATTTTTGTCCAGGAAGGCATCTACGACAAGTTCCTCGCTGCTTTCAAGAAGCGAGCTGAGGAGAACAAGGTTGGTGACCCATTCAACGAGGAGACCTTCCAGGGCCCCCAGGTCTCTCAGCTTCAGTACGACCGCATTATGGGTTATATCAAGGCTGGTAAGGATGAGGGTGCTACCATTGAGACCGGTGGTGAGCGCCTTGGCAACAAGGGTTACTTCATCAAGCCCACTATCTTCTCCAACGTTCGTCCCGACATGAAGATCATGCAGGAGGAGATCTTTGGCCCTGTCTGCGCCATTTCCAAGTTCAAGGACGAGAAGGAGGTCATCGACCTTGCCCACGACACCGCCTACGGTCTTGCTGCCGCTGTCCACACCAAGAACCTCAACACAGCTCTCCGAGTTTCCAACGCATTGAAGGCCGGTACTGTCTGGGTCAACTGCTACAATATGCTGCACCATCAACTGCCATTCGGAGGCTACAAGGAGTCTGGAATTGGTCGGGAATTGGGCGAGGCTGCGTTGGCCAACTACACACAGAACAAGTCGGTTGCCATTAAGCTGTACTAAGCAAAGCGGCTGGGCATTTACGGAGGATATATGGGCGGCGTTGTAACTGCGTGATCAATTTGTACATGATTTCATATTTAGTTTTACGGCTTTGACGAAGAAATGCCAAAAATTGACAAATCGTTCTCATCCCATGGTGTATAGAGTTGGTGTTTTGAGTTGCGCAAATACTCAAACAATATCCCACCAAGCAATCCTTCCTTTGGTTCTAAAACGGTATCAATGATAAGAAGATTTAAGAAAGGAATAGAAGCTTTGGTTGGATGCTGCAACTTTATCCTCCTGTTTTATATGTCCAAGGGGTTGGGGACGGTTATGAGCGTTTTTATATAATCTTTAGGCATACTGGTCTAAGACTCATAAAACTTTATGAAGATATTACTCATGTTTTGAGAAAACTATTCTCAGGCTTAGGCTGAAATTATCTCATTATCCAATTGTTTCGTTGGCTACGGATGGTCGTGAATGCTGTCGTCGGTTACAGTTATCCCGAAGCTGGAGTCGGGGCAATACCCACCGAGGTTGGAGCCATACAGGATCTGGAAAGCAAGGGCTTTTCATCTTCACAGAATCATACACTGATCTTACAATTTAAATACTACAAGTTAAATCGCTGCTTAATGGTTACTCAGTAACGGCCACCAAACCGTCCTTGGACAACTCTCGCTGGAAAGCTGTCATCTCTCATCATAAAATATGCTCGATAGGGTTTACATCCAGTCTAGACCAGTCTGAGAACGTATTGATAATACTTATAATGTCAAATTCCTGACTTCTTCTTTAACAATATGAGGAATTTACTAGTGGCTATGATCAATATCATGGGTCAAATTGTTGAAGTTAATCCTGTATTAAACAGTTCCTGTCAAAGGATAGAAACAGCCTCTGCTGCCACTTCCTGCTAACCCGGTTGCCGTTTTTAGTTGATCTTTGGCTAAGTATGTAACGAGCACTGATGCCTATTGCATCAAGATCGATATCATTGCCTATCACATAACAGTCTTCTCATCCCCCCATTTCCATCACCGCCAAGATTTCATCCTCACCAAAAGCCGGAAGTATTATCGTATTGACCCGCTGCACCGTTGTTGCCATCATCGCGCGGGATATGATCGGTGTTGCCTTCACCATTCTGAGTCGCATCGCCAGTTTGACCGAAAATCTGGTGACAGAATGCATTCCTTGGCGGAGCCTGATGTTTTTGGATAAGCTCCATGAGACGATTTTCCTGAGAAGAAAGGTCCGTAGTTGCAGTACGCTTGTAGTCTTTGGTTACTGCTATCATCACCCGCTGACGTGTCGGATCTTTCCTTGTTGGTAGGGCAGCGATCTGTACTGTGAGGGCCCTTGCAGGTCTGACAAACAACTTTTCGATCAGGACAATGCCGCATAAGGTGGCCAAGCTCGGAGCATTTTTTGCAACGCGGTAGGTCACACTCTTGATGGGAGTGTCCCTCCTCCTTACAGTTATTACATGCACGCTGTCGACTGTCTCGTTTCATATGACCCAGCTTCTGGCAGTGTCTGCATGTCACCTTGTGGCATGGGCACTGCATCCATTTCGCGCAAGATAGACTCGCGCAGTGGTTGAATTTGGTCAAGCTTCGGTGCTATTTGTGGTGGTTTCAGGGACAGGTAGTGAGAAAGTATCGAGGCTTTTAAATATAGTTGCATGTCTCTATTGTGTAATTAGAATGAGTTCCAAAAACGAGGCAAAAACTGGATGTATACCTGTGGACAGTCAAAGCTGGAGGATTAGTGGTCGGGGGCCAATCTCCCGGTGGTCCAGACTTCAGGCCGAGTTACTTTTGAGAAGTCAAATTGAATATAAGAAGAAATGCAACAGAAGTTATATAGTGGGAAATGCTCAAGTAAGAACAAAGTGGGAATGAAATAATGCAATAGGAGCGGCGTTTTTACATGCGCCAGTGGTAGCGGATAAACTCGCTTTGTTGAGTAGTGCACAGAGGAGAAAGGATGCAGAATGGGTTTGACGCGAAGTCGGCGGCGCAGCCCCCAAGATTTGAAGTATATATGATTCATTTACCTAAGTGACTGTGATGTTCATACTGTAATATACTCCTGCTTGAGAAATAGTCCGAGAGGCTCCTTGATGCTCTCTATATTCGAGCATTGTACAGACATTCCATACTTCAAGCTGATTGAATGGTTATTCTGTGGCTTTCTGCTATGAAACCGATATTCGAAACAAGAACGTAGTCGATAAAGATCAACTCTGCATCGTCGCCTTGCGGAGCATCAAGAGTAGATGTCTTGATCTGGTATCGTTCTTCTGCCGAAATGGCCTATATGGCGGGGGGGCAAGAAAATTTAGTATGTATATACCTCTATCCTAAGTAATGAAAAGACTTAGGTAAGTTTAGTATGATTTAGTATAGCTTAGGGGGTCTTTAGACCTTTATTTTAACATCCTGGTTTAATATGTTGCTCCCTAACGCCCTCCATAGTATAATAGCTTTCCTTCATACCGTTGCGCAGCCATTCTCAATTCAAGGTGGAACTGCATACCATACTGTACTAATACGAATACATTCAGTCACTAATGAATGCACAAAATCGAAATGTAGGTTGGCTTGTTATCAATTCTAGACGGCACCCCGTCGTCTATATCGCTTCTATAGCAGATCTTATACTGTTCTCTTTATGCTTTGCTGCGATCATTCAATTCTATCATTACATGCGCATCATTCGCTTAAAACTTGTACACCTGGTCCTCCTTGTAGCCAAGCTCTTTCAGGGCACCAGTCAGCTCACCCTGGTTCTTGGGGCTGACCTTGTTTCCGGAGATGGCGTTCATGAGACCGGGAGGGCCGCAGACAAACAGCTTGATGTTCTCGTTCTTGGGCTCGGGGAGAACAGTCTTGAGGAGCTCCTTGGAGATGTAGCCGCTGTTGCCGACCCACTCCTTGGGGGGGTTGTCGAGGACATAGAAAGCACGGAAACGCTGGGGGAAGGTGTTTTCGAGGTGTTCAAACTCCTTCTTCAGAAGGATGTCCTGCTCGGAGACGTTGCCAAAGACAAGGGTGACCTTGGTCTTATCGTTGGGGTTGTTGAAAATAGCGCGAGCGAGCTGGTACATGGGAGTGATGCCAGTACCACCGGCAATGAGGGCAATGTGGTCGTGCTTGTTCTCCTCCCAGGGGTACTTGGGCAAAGGACCCTTGATGTCGAGACGTTGGCCGGGCACAAGGTCGTGGAGGTGTGTGCTCATAGGACCGTTGGGGTACTTCTTAACGAGCAAGTCGATGAAACCCTTCTCGTCTGCAATCGTCAGTCAGCTGTGCTCAAGAGATCTAATTCGGCTACATACTTTCATCGCTTATAGGGGTGTAGGGTCGGAGAGTAGCCTTCTCGTCGTTGGGACCCTTGTACTTTGTAAGAATGGCGCTGGCAACGTGCAGGCCAGAGACTTGATCGGGCTCGGGAAGCTCAAAGCGTAGACGCTTGGTGTTGTGGTTGACAAGCTCAACATCCGAAAGCTTGAGAGAAACAAAACCCTGGTCACCACCAGTGAAGGCCTTCTTGGGCTCAACACCAACGGCCTGCTTCACATCCGCAGCAGCAGCCGCAGCAGAGGGAGCTCCGCTCTTGCTGAAGTACCAATAACCAGCACCTCCGACGGCAGCAGCTCCAGCTGCGTAGAGGATAGCACTGGAACCTCCAGCACCTCCAGCCTCGGTGGCATATCGACGAACAGACTAAAAAGTAAGTTAGTTAAGCTGAGCGACGAGCAATTGAGAATGATGTAGTTCTGATTGATAATCCGAAACAGAGACCATGATGGAGGGGCGCAAATGCGCGTGAACGTACCCTCAAAGGTTGAGCAGCGCGGAACGCAGATCGGGCGAACATCTTGACTTGATTATGAGGTCAATTGAAGGTCAATTGGCCAGAAACAGAGAATGAGAGGTTGTTGCTGGTGTCGTCTGAAGAGCTAGAGAAGTGGGCGTATCCAGGTATTCCGAAATCGCGACGGAACAAGAGATGACGTTATGAGTCACGTGATATCCCGAACAGAGCACGTCAACTAAGGAAACTGGGGCGTAGATATCTTCGCTCGCTTGTTATACAGTCCGCAGGGGTTATAAATATGCATTTCTGTGATTTTTTAGGTATATTTTACTACAGTAGAATTAAAAATACTAATAAGATCTCCTAGGATTAGTATATAAGTAAAAATAATACTAAAATAATCTTTAAGGTAATTATAGAAGATTAGCTACTAAAATTCAGAAGTACCGGTTTTACATTTGTAACCCCTGAGGGCTGTATGATGTGATATAGCGAGCTAAGATATAGACGAGCGCTCGATTTTGCTCTAGGAATGATGGCGTGATGGCTTGTCTCAGGGATGTGGTACAAGTAACTTGACAATAAGCAATCTCCAATCAACTTATATCATGCCTATTTCTCCATCTTCCAAGCTTTTTAGCTTCGGCAGTATGATACAGGCTCTTAAAAGGAAGATTTAGGTTAACAAGGGGAACTCGGTTATTTTATGATAGGTGCATCAGGATATACTATCTTAATAAGTTCATATATAGATGACCGAAACATCGGCCTTTTATAACTGCGATATAGCACTAACCCCGTCCAACACCACTTTCATATTCTCTGAATCTCTGAGTAGTTCCCCTTGAAACTCCGCCCTCTCATTACCTAGCTCAACAAACCTCTGTATTCATGGATCTCTGTCCTCCCTCATAACTCCATACAGCCAATCTAGATAGCTTTTGCCCTTAAACAAGACTGAGAACATTACCATCTCCCATAATGCCAACATGGCATATTTATACATAATCTCAAGTCACCTGTTGACGGCGGTCGGAGTTTGCTGTGGTATTATTGGTATATTCGCCCGCTCCATTAGAAGAATACATCGAATCGTGAACGTCTCTTCAAGCATGGCATGCAATTCGTTATTATTCAATCACCATATCACCTTTCCTCTCCCCTCGCTTCCTCGCAGCCCCCTGGCTCGACCAACTCCATTGGTGGCTTCGTCTGTACTGGTGTGACATTCGAGTCCCTCTTTGTTCCACCGTCGTGACTCTCCCTCCTCAAAATACCAGTATCTTGAGGCTGAGCAATCGTCGGTGTGTTTGCTTGGCTACCTCCACGTTGCCCGTGATAGTGAATAACTTGGGGAGGCGGTTGTCCGGAGTGGAGGCCCAGTTGCTCAGTGGGATACGGGTCAAGGTCTTTGCTCGAGGTCGAGAACATCGACACGATTGGCTGATGGTACCCGTTAGTCGCATTGCTGGAAGATGGAGTATGGCCATATTGACCGCTATGCTCCGCTTGAGTAGGTGTGCCCACATCAGGGGAGCCAGTTCCCTCCACAAGGTGACCAGCCAAGCTGGTCATTCCTCCCTCGATATCGCGAAGTAGTCGGACATACTCCTCGGGCACCAGGCCGCTTTCCTGCGTCTTCGGATCCTCAGCCACCAGCCAGCCTTGCCCGTGCCGGTATGACACCCAGATAATCTGGCCCTCGACTAGAGGCAATTCGTTCTCGTTTTCCCGCTCGAAATCGAACAGGGCGACGGCTTTGCCGTGGAACTCCTCGTCCGGCGATGTAATAGTAAACTGGTAATCTCGTGAATAGCGAGACTGGTCCTCGTCATTGTAGCCTGGAGACGATGGGGAACTGTCAGACTCGGGCTGATAGTACTCACCGCCCTCGGCAGCCCGGGGTTGCTGGGCAATGTGATATGCCCGACTGTGTCTTGCCTGCTCTGGAGGATATGTAACAAAATCTCCACCAGGGCCGTTGGCCTCGCCGCCGTTATTGACATAATATGTTTCGCTACCGTCTCCGCTAGTTCCCATATAGTAACCCCGCTCATGATCATAGTTCGAAGAATGCATATCAAGATCGCGACCTGTCCTCCCCCTCAAAGTTGTCGCTGCCGAGGTTGACTTATGCTTGCGGTGGCGTGTAGCTACAACAGGGCTTTGCAGATCCTCGTCTTCGCTATATGGGGGCCCACCGTCGAATTGGATGGGGGCCAAATCATGGCCACGGTTGAATCCATCTGTACCCCACGACTCCCAAGGCATACGTGTTTCCCACGATACTGGGGGATCTGATAACCTACGGTGCTCGCTTGCGGGCGTTGTCATACCGGAAGGCGGTCCCGAGGGTTCTGGCGGCGGCCCATAGTGCAGAGGATGAGTGGCAGGGTACGCAAAGTCCCGCACTTGAGTATATGAGAGAGTCGAGGGGAACATCGGAAACATATGTGAGGTCGGACGGGATCTCGTAGGCAGAGAGCCAGTCGAGTATTGGGAAAGTCGGCTTCTGGAAACGTGAGACATTGGTCGCGATTGTATGCTTCGGCGCGAAGGCGGAGAGGTGATTAGAGGTGGCAGCGCGGGGTGACTAGGGTTCGGAGAAGAGGATGCGGCTGCTGAAGGAGAGGTCACTGGAGAAGAAGTCGTAGACATAACTGCCGTTGTCGACATGCCTTTTAGGAAAAGGTCTAGCGACAGTCGTGCGATCTGGCGCACGCAGCCGCGCAACCGCCGAAGGATGAGCGTGCAGCAGAGAAGGTCTCGCGGGGCTGCAGTAAGACTGACAGTTAGACGGTGCGCTAGAAGAACTAGGTATCGGCAGCGAGATTGAAGCGGCAAGATGTGTGAACAAAAGCTATCTCTGCACTGAAGAGCTCGATGCGATCTTTTGATTTGCGTTTGTAATGCTCGACGCTCGAAGTTGGTCTCGTTCGAGTTGAGCTGTCGAGGCGGCGGACGTCAAGTCAGCCGGAGCGCTAAGGCGTGAGCCAGCAAGGGCTCCAGTCGAGTTCCAAGTATAATAGTCAACGCTGAGCCAAGCCCTAATGCAGATGATGCCAGACGACCAGTCGTCAGGCGACAAAGCACGAGATGAGTCGGTTACAAGTGTGGAGTGGGAGTGCGAAGGAGCGTAGAGAAGCAGAAGCAGAAGTAATAGCAACTGGACAGAAACAGAAACAGAACAGAAGAGAAAACAATGCCCTGGCCTTGCTGCCGGTCCTCGGGAACAAGGGCACCACGCTGTACAGTAGCTGTCTGATCAAAAATGCCTGCGCTTGCGCTCTAGGCGAGGCAAGAAACTAAAGAGGGCCTGGCCTGGGCTGAACTGAACTGGGGTAGGATGTGATCCCAAGATGGATTGTGATGAGTGTGAGGTGAAGTTAGGTTAGAGAAGCGAGCGAGGAAGGCCATCAATCGATGGATTGCCCACCTTAGCAATCCTCGCGAGAAGTGACCTGGGGGAGACAGTACTGTACCCAGTAAGGTCGCCCGTTGGCACGTCCGGGCCCGGGACCTGGAGGCTGTAGTGGGGCACAATTGGGCGCAATAGCGCACCACACCACTGAAGCAAGCGCCTCACGCACCGATCCGACTGGTCAGGGGTCTTAGATCAAGCGAGTCAGCGCCTGTAAGTCGGAGAGAAGGAGCCCAATGAGACCCGAATGTGAATGAAATGTTTCTGTCAGTTGTTGCTGCTTGCTCCTTGGGCGCTAGCAAGCAGGAGACTGTTGTGGGATGATGTTAGAAACGAGTTAACATGCAAGTGAGAAGAGATATCAGGGTAATGGACGAGACCTCCTGTTGGCTCAATGTGACATCCAACGGTCGGGCAGTTCCCAAATGAGGGGTATGCTTGTCTAAATTTCCAGCATTTATTAGACCTAAATTTAGGATCGAAGATAAAAGTCATGGTAAACTTTCCACGATGACATATTGATAACCTATTCTACGTGTTTACTGGTATAGCGGTTTATGGTTATTATTTAGCTGTTAGCTGGTCATCATGCCCAGGTTGATAACTTCCTTACCTATGTCTTTTGGACAAAGCATGTGCCTCCATCCCAACCCTGGAGGAGCCGCATCTCATCCGGCCCATCTGATTTATTAAATTCGGGTTGTAAGAACCAAAGGCGCCACACAATCATTTGCACTTGTCTTTAAACCCTCTACCCTGCCTCAACCTCTCTGAAACCTTGATCCTTTCTCGATCTCCCTCGTGTTCATCCCGAAAAGATGACTGTTGTCGTCTTGCATGCGCATGCGCATACGCATACACAATATGGTAAAACCCAACCAGACGTACGACAACTCTGGACGAGGATCTCCCTGTATACCCACCCGGGCCGTTGACCCTGGTCATCTCTACTTGGTATGGATGGATACAGGAAAGTAAACTCAGCTGGCAAATGGATCAGGCCGGACCGCCATGGATGTAATCTCCGGTTATTGCCTCGTTGCTGTCGCAATGGAATAATCCTCTCTGTTTATTCTGGAAATTACTATCATCATGGTGTGCAGGATCATGAAACTAGACCCCGAAGGTTGTATGGCAGGGGCATCTAGATCGATGTTGGTTACGTACATAGTAGCGAGCAAGGCAAAAAACGAACAGGGTCGTCATGTCATGTAGTGATCCTCTTGCTAGGTATACATGCGTAAAGAGAATTTTTTAATTTTTTTTGTACGGTGCTTCAATGATCTCGCTCCAGGTTCTTTACCCGGGTCAGGATCCGCGATGTCCTCCCTGCGGTCGAGGTTTTGATGACTTCTGAGTCCTGCCCACAAACCCGTTCAGTACGGAACCAATTCTGCATCTGGTGCCAAGTTGGTGTAGTGTAATTGGGTCTGCAGGGTTATCACAGGTGAAAGAGAGATGCAGTATAGCAACCACCTGGTGATTTCATACTCATCAGGCGTGAGGCTCAAACTGTCAACATAGTCTATTTGACACAGCTTGAGAGATAGAGTTAAATTTAACAAACTCAAAGTTTTCTTCTTTCTTCTTCCATGATCCAACTCTCTTATACGTGAATAGAAAGGACCAGCCGGTGCCTTGGCTGACCGGTAAGGTTTCTACGGAGTATTCTGGGCTAAATTTGGTGTCTTCGCTGATTGGCTACGCCACAGCGTCGTTTGTTTCAGGTTATGCGGGCGTTTAAAAGCCAATGGCCTTTGCAGATCAAATTCGCTGGTGGAGGTCTCTCTGTTGGTCGCTTCAAGAATCACAAGGAATCAATATCAACTGTCTGATTACACCTAACCCCCTCAATGTCAACTCCGTAACCAAGGGTAAAGCAATTGTTCATGGACTACAGTTCTGCAACTGAGCGACGCGTGACCTCCTATTGGCTGACAAGTGACCGCTAATATGATATCCTACACGCACAAAGAGGAATAATATGCAATCTAACTCGAAAGTTAGAAAACCTCATGATCTTAGTACCTAAGCATCACCTCATCTTATAGAGCATTGTTTGACTATACTATACCTTACCTAGAACCCAATGCTAGCAATGTGGTTTGCTGACTCATACATGCCGGATTTTAGCCGGAAGCCCGCGTCAGCTCGCCCTAGCTTAACTTTTCCCGACTTCACAACAATTCAAACCCCAACCTCTTCTTTCAATAAACATCACCAGACTGCGTCGCGTACCAAAGAAACGGGACGACGACGACATGAAGTGAATTTTGGTATGCCAACTTGAGACTTGAAGCTAAAGCTGGGTAAGTTGGAAAATGAACGGTTTCCTTTTCTTTCATGATGAGTTTAACATATTGGAGCTGTCTGAATTTCTTTGCTGAAAAGACACTTTATACGCTTTTTTATCTGATGATGAACCTGCAATTCTCTTGTAACTTGCGTCTCGTTGAATGCAATGTACTAACACAGTGCCTCACAGTCTATCGTTCTGTCTCTTCAAAGCATGCCACGCGCCTTTCCGTCCACCAACGACCTCGTTTTCTCGCCCGGTTAGGAACTCGAAAATATGGAAGTTACCAACGGTGGCTCTTCGGCCCAGAGCCAGAATGGCTCATCTGAAAGTAACAGCGGATACAAACTCAAGTTTTGTACTGTCTGTGCTAGTAACAACAATCGGTTCGTAGATGCGTGTCTCATTTCTGACAGCTTTGTGCTAATGTTCATCCTGAAGCTCCATGGAAGCTCATCTACGGCTATCCCAGGCTGACTATCCTGTCATCTCCTTCGGCACTGGTTCTCTCGTCCGCCTGCCCGGGCCTACCATTACCCAACCTAATGTGTATCACTTTAACAAAACTTCTTATGACAGTATGTTCAAGGAGCTTGAATCTAAGGATGCTCGGCTATACAAAAACAACGGCATCCTTAACATGTTGAACCGTAACCGTGGCGTCAAATGGGGCCCAGAACGCTGGCAAGACTGGCAAGTTGGTGTACCTCGCCTGCAACATGCTAAGGACCGTGGTAGCGAGGGTACCGAAGGTGGTCTAGTCGATGTTGTCATCACCTGTGAAGAGCGATGCTGGGATGCTGTTGTCGATGATCTCCTTAACAGGGGTTCACCACTCAACCGACCTGTCCATGTCATCAATGTTGAGATTAAGGATAACCACGAAGAAGCCGCCATTGGTGGACAGGGTATCTTGGACCTTGCCAACTCTCTCAACGCGGCTGCTCGTGAAGAGCGTGACGCTGCTGGTGCTTCGTCCTTTGACAATGGTTCTGCCTCAAGCAGAGCTTCCTTTGATGAGCGAGTACCTGATATTCTGGCTTCATGGCAGGAAAGATGGCCCAATCTGCCAGCGACCTGGACCGTTGCTTGGTTCTAATCCGCGTAAAACCACAATCATACTACATATCTCGTGATGCAACTGCAATACCATGCGACGAAGGCCTCGGGTGCTGAAGTATTCAAGCAACTCGGTAGGCGGTATACGCAAGTTTCCAAAGATCACGATTCATCCTCGGGATGGACAGTAGGATGAACTTTAGTGGCTTGGGAGGGGTGACTTATTTCTTACTTTTTTAATCGTAGATACCCGAGACCCAGTCCAGTCAGAGTTGAATTTTTCGTAACAAGCCTAGGGGATGCAAGAAAGCTTAGGATATTAATTCTAAGTAATAAACTACCTAAGTTTATTTTAGTATCCTTCTCTAAAGTCTGAGATTCTTCTGCTGCCTGAGGTAAGTATACCTTTGGGTGCACAGGTGATGCCATGAGGCCGCCAATAATCCGTGAGGAAAGGCTTTCGTTGCCTTTGCATGTTGCCCAGATGCTTAAGACGGACTAGAGGCTCAACCCTTCCCATTGCCGGCCATTCCGTTACTATCCCCGAAGGAATTTCAAGATGAAGGAGATCCTGTACGGTTGCTTAAGGGACCCCCACAGTGTATTAGACGCATACCTTTAATAGGTAGATAAGAAGTGTCGATCACAAACCGGCTTCAAAATTATATGAAGATTGTCAGCCTGCATGGATAATGAGTGTTTCAGGGAACACTGATCAAGATTGATCTCGTTCAAATCGGTCAAGGTTTTGAACTCGATCATGTAATATTGACGGCGCTTGAGATCATTTTAGCACACCCACTTGTACGATTCATGAAAAGCGGCATTTGTACGGATAACTGGTATATCGATGCTGATGTGTTAACTCTCTGCTATAATTGGCCGATCAATAGGTGTCCGATGACGAATATGTCATGGCGAGTCCGAAGGAGACAGCTTGCACAACGGGTCAATGGCTGTCATTCAGTAGCATGGAAGTCCTTGTCATAGGCCTATGGGTATTCAAGAGGCAACCAGTTGATATGGACCTCGTCTTATTATTCGAAACCGCGTAATGGGAACGAACAGGACGGGAATCTAAATTAGCGCGAACGCCACATCTTTGGGTGGATCGTTATCTCAGGGGCTTGGGTGGCGTGAACGTCGATCCATCTGCTGATAACTATTATTCCATGAACGGTTCTAGACCTGCAAACACCACAATTTTGCCATAGGGTATGGCAAAACAGCTTCTGACTGTAAATCAAGGTGCCAAAAAAGACTAATCTAAGGATCTACTAAATTTATACTAAATTTACCTAAATATTTTGTCGTTCAGAAGCAGTCTCGAGTTTATTACTCCCCCTACACTACTCTCCTAAAAAAGTATTGTAAACCTCTCGGATGCTCTTATCCTTGCTTGTAAGGAGCGTTATTTTGGCGCCTTATATGCAACTGAATCCTCTTCGCCCATCCGCGGGGAGGTCGACTGGTGACCCGCGGAGCCCGCATCCTTCGGAAACCAGATAAAACAAAACAAAAAACCAATCGCCGTGATACTCGTGAATGAAATAGAGTTCGAAAACAATAGCGATTTCATGGCATTTTGAGCAATATCTACGTTAAAATGGCACTACGAGAACAGCCTAAGGCTATTCGACCAATGACCAACTTGTATAAAACCTTTCAACTCTTATCAGCTGAACCAAATCTAACTATAAACCAGAGAGTTGTACCACTCGGCCTTACACACTTTGCGCCATAGCTGTGGTACCGCAGTGACCTGCCGTTATGGACTCCCAAGTCATCTCATTGGCGGCACAGTTGAGACTATTCGAAATGTCTTCCATCGGGCTATGGCACTTACAGTAGTTGAACACCCCATGCTGCAAGTGGGTATCCTAAACGAGAACTCAGCTGTACCTTCATGGGTTGAGCTGGAAAATGTAGATCTTGGTCTCCATATTAGCTGGCAAGAGATCGAAGCTTCGGATGACTATGAGAGTTCCTTGAAGCATGAGATTCGGAGCCAGCTCGATACTTGGTTTACAGATGTCGAAACAAAGCCAGGGTGGAGGGCTTCTATCCTATGGCCAGAAGGTAAAATTCAGTCATTGGATGTTATTTTCTGCTGGAACCATACCAACTTCGATGGTGTAGGGGGCAAGATCCTGCACCAGACCTTGTTACGCAACCTCAATGGCTCGAAGACTGATCATGAACCTGATTTGGAAGGAAACGTCCTTCAACTTCGCAGCACTGCAGACAGGTTCCCCCCTCCTATGGAGGAGCTCATCAAGATCCCGATTTCTTGGGCCTTTGCACTGTCGACCATCTGGAAAGAACTCAGGCCTTCATTTCTTGTGTCACGCGATCCAACCCAGGCCAATTGGGCCCCTATTCGCCAGGAGCCCTACCAAACCGAGTTCAGAACGTTCTCGATTGAGGATGCAATGCTGAAGAAGGTACTGAGTAAATGCCGAGCACAAAGCACTACCATTACAGGCCTCTTGCATGCCCTGCCGCTGGTATCGCTTGCCCTGCAATTAGATGAGGGACAGAAGCATCACAAACAAGAGGCAAAGTCGATGTTTGCTATCAGCGCATTGGATACCCGTCGCTTCATCCCCACCAATTCTGAGGCATACCCTTGGCATGTTCCTAGTACGACTATGGACAACCAGATGACACTTGTTAACCACATGTTTGGTGAGAGCCTAGTCGCAGAAATCCGCTCTAAAGCCAAAGGAATACCGTCACAATCACAATTACATGCGATGACTCAACTCGAGGATTTTGTCTGGGTAGCTGCTGAGCAGGCTAGAGAGGATATTCAGAACAAACTCGACAACGGCATGGAAAATGACCCTTTAGGGTTGATGAACTTCGTCAAAGACTGGCGTGTTCAAAAGAAGCAACAGCTCAAGAAGCCCCGAGTAGGTGCCTGGGGTGTATCCAATTTAGGAACACTCGATGGGGCCATTGAAGGCTCAGGCTGGAAGATCGAGAGAGCTGTGTTTCAGCTGAGCTGCGAACTCACTTCGCCTGTGTTCCATATCAGCTCGATTAGCGTTAAGGGTAAAGAGATGCGCGTTGATGTCAGTTGGCAACAGGGTATCATCGATGCTGAGATTGGGGATGCACTCGCGTCCGATATGGAGGCCTGGATAAGGTTCCTTGGCGCCGGGGGAGAGGAATGATGAAGGACCAGCAAAAGAGCTGAGGGTATTAGAACAAGGGGTCGAAAATAGTATTCAAAGGACCCTCTAAGTTTATCCTCAGGTTACCTAAACTTATCCTAAGGGTGTCTTAATGTTATTGTAACCTAGGATCAAGTTGCGTGGCCTCATGCGTGGGACATATAAGAGTAGAGGAACGTGGGCTGGAATGTTTGAGGACGTCATGAATGACATGATAGAGAAATGGGGTCAAGTGGTAACCAAGTCAAGTTATGTTATGCTTCTATTTAGTACGGTAGTGCGGAGGTATGCGGCGGCAATGTCTGAGACATTTATGATAGGTAGTACAAATTGGTTGGTCACAAATCAGGATCTCTCAGTCCCTTGATCGATCAACTGTACGGAGTAATGATATTAGGTCCAACATGGGATTTTACTACTATCTTTTTACTTGTAATATCTTATCCTAATAATGAATCTTATGATATTGTATTGTCCATTATCAACTTATTCTGGCTTGTAGGTCCGGGTGGCTGTACAAGTACCTTGCCTGGCCGCGTACCAAGCACGTGCCGACTTTACCAATACCCGCCTATCCCCAGCGCCTCGCTCGGCAACCCGCTAAGCTTTGAACGCCTGACCAGGATCATTCGTCAAATCAGAGCTCGCAAGAAAGAGTCGCTTTTGCTAGTTCAGGGGCAGGGGGACCCTGGGGCGGTTGACGGGTGCATTGACTGGAGCTCTTTAGCAAAGCGCAGTGTGCTCAGTGGACCGGACCTTGAATAAGGTGCCCAGGCTTAAGCCCAGGTTGCATCGAGATTGGCTGTTCTGCTTATTTCCCGTCCGTCCCCTTGCATGGGGTCATATCATTCCATCTGGTGCTTTACACTTGAGCGGCAGATGCGAGAAGCCAATTCGATGTCTCGATATCAACCAAGTCAAAGTGGTAGCTGGAAGGTCAAAGTTGGCCTAACTTCTATCAACTATTGTTCGATAAACCAATTCCGAACAATACCTTATCCAGTCTCGGTGGACTCAAGAAATTAACACTCCGTCTTGAACGATTTAATAAATTGCCAGACCGGGGCACCCGGACAATCTGGATTCTCACCCCAGAAGACAAAGACCGAGAACTCATTTCCCGTAAAGATCTCACTCACTGTGCTATATGTCTGATGTCCACTCGTTCGGCTCAGATTGTCCACCCAAAACTCGGGGCACCTTGGCCTTAACTGCACAGTACGTAAGCTATTCTCTAGAACAAGTTAAGCTGAGTGAGGTCAGGTCCAGTTGGTGATGATGGTGGAGTTAGTTGTCCCCTGAACATCCATCCAACCACGCCCGATCCGGTCTAAACCCAACTTGACTTGAACCCCCTTTTGGATCCATGGAATTGGGGTCGGTCAGGGTCAGTTGATGATTTCACTTGAGTTGATTGACTTGAGTCGATCGTTGGTTGATCTGCATTGCATTGTTTCTTTCTTTGTCCTTCTTCTTTGATTTATTCTCTTTCATCCAACTAATCCATCATTTATACCAAAAAGGAAGAAGCAAATAGACAAGGATTGGCAAGAAATACCTTGCTTTCCCTGCTCTTCGACTCTTATCATTTCTTTCGATTCACCGTATCTTGACTTCCATCTCCCAAACATTACCACCCCCATCCTTCATTCCTGCCATTGAGCCACACTCCAAATCGTCCGCTTTCCGTCGCTTCTGGCCACCTGCTGAAGCTTGGCGCTTCTATCGCCCGTCGCCCCTGAAAGGTCGCCAAAGTTGTGGGGGAACCTTGGTAAAAAGATTCCAATCATTTCGACCCTGCCCCCGTGTGGCGTCCATATGAGACAGGCGGCTGGTGCTGTTCCAGTTCCGTCTCCCTCCAGCATCATCTCGGTTTCGCATTTCTGTCTTTTCTCTCTCTCTCTCCATCATGAGCATCAGCCTGGGACGCAATGCGCCGTTGTCCCCGATCTCTCTAGGCGGTAGCGAATTTTCTGTCTCGAAGTATCAAGGTCCCGAAGACGGCCCCTATCCCAACGGTCGCTCCAATCTCGCATCGCCCCCGAATTCGGGTGGCTCCAACAGCACCATGAGTATCAACGGTTTCCCGAGCGCTCCTATCAACGGCCCAGGACCTGGTCCCGGGCCTGGGCCTGGTCCCAGAAGCACTGGAGGTCCATCGCCGCCTGCTTCAATCGCTCGGTCGAGTAACGGCACCCAGCTCTATGCTCGCAGCGAAAGTGGTCGTAACAGCGTCCGTGGCGATCTCGACGAGTCCGTCCTCAGCGAGCACTATGTTGCTCTGCGCGCTTTTCTCATGACCCGCGACCCAAATCACAAGCAGCAGCCCAATAAAGCCCGCGACAAGCTTTTGCGCCTTTCCTCGGTTCAATTTTATGAGCTGAGTACCGATGTTTTCGACGAATTGATAAGAAGACAGGCCACTGCCAGGGCTCCGCCGAATGCTCCAAATGGTCCTCCTTCTTTTCTGCTGCCCGAGAAGAACTTTCACCCAAAGCGAAACCAGGCTCGCCAAAGGCTATCGTCTCTTGGCCCACCACGATTCCGAGATCTAGCCGCCGACGTCTATCACGAATTAGAACGAAGATTCCCTCGATTTGTAGGAGCCGATCTCGCCCGTACTGGAAGCCCCATGTCAATCAGGGGACCGGGTACTCCAATTAATGGTAATGGCTTTCCCCCTCGAGGTCAAAGCCGCATGAGGAGACCCTCTGATGCACCATCTATGAGAGGTCCTGGACCGACAGATGCTTACGGTATGCCAGCATCACCAGGTGCCCAGAATGGCGATTACGGACGCCCAACCCCGAAACAGCTCAATCAGAATAACACGATCGTTCCGAATAAAAGTATAATGCTCGAAGAAGACGATGAAGGTGAAGGATTCACAGAACCGGACCCGAACCGTGAGAGCAAACGGAGTGCTGGAAGCGGTGTGACTTCGGAGGTTTGTGCTGCAACATTTTGGAAAGAACAAGACTCCTAACATATCACAGGCCGATAAGAAGCTCATCGAGGAATATCAAAATCAGGTACGAGAACTACGTGAGAAACTGGACAGCATGGAAGATGCTATGAGGAAGAAGGAAGACGAGATGAACAGTGCGCTGGATCAGGAACGTTCTCGATCTGCTACTACCAACCAGGAGAAACAGGAATGGAATGACCTTAGACTCAACCTTGAGAACAAGCTAGCTGAGGCGCAAAACTTGAACGACTCGATGAAGCAAGAACTGCAGCGCGTACGAGAGGATCACGATATTGAGATAAAAAGGCTTAGGGACGACGTGGCCGCAGCACATGAATCAGCACGTAGCACTGGGCCTACTGCATCAGATTCAGACCTTCAGCGGGAAAATGATGAGCTTCGGCAGGAACTCCGAGAACAACAGCAGGTCACAGAAGAGGTTCGAAAAGAGGCACAGGAATTCTTGCTTGAGATGCGCCAACTTTCCCAACAGAGTGGCTCAACACATGAACGACATGCAGAGCTGGAACAGACAATTGAGAGACTCGAGCGCGAGGTTCACGAATGGAAGAACCGATACGCGGGCGCAAAAACACAATTGCGACACATGCGCGCATCTTCCGCTGGTCCTGGAATTGAACATGATGCAGCAAAGCATGTCCGGGAGAAGGGATTCATGGATGACCGTGGACTTGTTAAAGATGTTCACGTCACCAAGTTCCAAATCGCCATTGACGAACTACTGCAAAAAGCACGAACTGAAGATCCAGAAAAGGCTATCGACGCAATGAAGCAAGTTGTTGTCAGTGTCCGCCGCATCACCAAGGACATCGAGGTCCCACAGAATAATGATGAAAACTTCGCACAGCAACAGGCTAAGATCAGATCCAAGGTGTCTTCTACTGCAAACAACCTCATCACAGCCTCCAAGAACTTTGCCCAT
This sequence comes from Fusarium sp. NRRL 25184, assembly GCA_013755755.1. NCBI lineage: Eukaryota > Fungi > Ascomycota > Sordariomycetes > Hypocreales > Nectriaceae > Fusarium > Fusarium sp. NRRL 25184. The sequence goes on from JABSSZ010000735.1 coordinate 52,339, forward strand.
AGCGCTGGAATGTCCCCCGTCTCACTGCTCGATACAGCAGCGTCACATTTGGCTGCGGCCATTGTGGAGCTTCTTGGCCTGGTCAAAATTCGGACAACTCCCGCTGAAGAATTGGATGATGACGATGGAACTGTAACTCCTGCGGATTCCAGTGGACTCTTTTCTCCTGTAGCTACCGAACATCCTTCGACTACTCAAGGCGGACTCCCTCCTCCACCGCCCTTCCAGGGTCTTGGTGGAATGCGAGGAAGCATTGACTCTTCGGCATACAGTCCTTTGGGCTCACCTCGCCAATCCGCGGAGCCATATTCTGGAAGGCCCATGTCCAAAGCGAGCGCGGTACCAATCGGGCTCGGGCACTCCAATGCGAACAACCAAGCCAATGGGCAGGGATCGCTTCAACTGGATCCCCGAGCCGCCGAGGACCTCAAAGTCAGTTACCCTTCGACGCTAGATCATCAACATCGCTAACCAACTGTTCAGCTCTACCTTGAGGATCAGAATGCCCTCCTTTCAACCGACATTCAGCAGCTTGTGAACACCATTCGGGGTGATGCTGAGATGCGACAGATTACTGGCGAGATTGGCTCTATCAACGCCGTTGTTAGCAACATCATCTCAGAAACACAAGCCTACGGGTTAGGCGAAATGGCAGCCTCGTTGGCAAACTGTAGAGCACGACTACTAGAGGCTGCTGATCAAGGCCAGGATATGGCCAACATTGGTATGGATACCAACTCTCACGAATGGCGCATGTGGGTACAAACCTTGCCACCCATCGCGTTTGGGCTGGCGCGTGAGGCCAAGGAGTTGGCTCAACAAGCCGGCGATATGGCCAGACCCGGACGACCTGATGACTTTTCGTAATTACCTTTCACTTCATTTCTAACAATCCGGACTTTGCCTTTGCAACCGGAAACGCTTTATACCCCATGAACGCCAGTTTTAACGCTGGATTAGCTATTTGCTGCTGTCCTAGTTCTTTGTCTTGGATTGGTCGATAATATCGGGACAACGTTGAACGTATGTCGACAATGAGCGGGTTGAGATGAAAAGGGACATTTAGTTGGGTAATGTTGCACGTGGAAAGCATGGGAACGGCGTTAGGATTGCTGTTGGTAATGCATTGTGCAGACAGACATAGGCCCTGGATTGAGTATATATATAAGTGTGCCGAGTACAAAGATGAGGATCAAACATGGCTTTGATATTTGTTCAAAGCGAGTTAGATGATGTCCTCCAGCTCAGACAAGACTATACGATGGACGATGATAATAGAGATAGACGAGAAATGGAATGTTATCGACTATCTATGACATAATTGATTGTAGTCTTGTGTTCTACAAGTTCAACCATAAGTCTAAGTCTAAGTTTATAGATAGACCAGAGAAACTTTGATAGGGGAGTGTGTATATTATGCGACCATTAGTCATTTTCTCTTGAGAGGGATGGTAATTCTTATGAGGCAGACCATTCTCCATCCATGTTGTTACATGTTCCCGGCCAAGGCGTCTCGAGTTATCATGCTCTTTGACTATCAAACATTTCCCTCGCGAAGCCTCTACTAATTCTCATAGAGCGTGTCAGTATGACGGGTAATTTCTTCCAGCCATTAGTTACAAACCACCAACTTGCCACGCCGCCAGCTGCAAGACCAGCGAGGCTGATGAACCACATATCCCAATTTCTCGCCTTCCATATCGGCATACGCATATCCGCTGTCTGTAGATGCATCGGTCGCAACTCAACCCCATTCTTGAATCGAAGTTCTTGATCTATCATTACTTCCTCGATAAGATCAGCTGCAAGGTGTTTGCGCTTAGAGTTGAGGGTTGCTATCCTTTGCATGCGACGCACGTTCATGGCAAAGGAGCCATCTTTGTCAGTTATGATGCTTGCAATGGCGGAGGAGATGGAAGATGGTGTGAGGTAGGATTTATCGAGAGATATGCCCACACCGGCGGCTTTTAGTCTGGCACTGTTGCAGAGCTGATCGAAGAAGTATCCTATAGCGAGGACTGGTGTTCCATGGAAGAGAGTTTCGTTGGCACTGGAGCCGCCCCCGTGAGTGAGAAAGAGGACCGTGTTAGGGTGTGCTAGGATAGCGCGCTGCGGTGCAAAGACGGGAAGCCGAAAACACAGGTGGGAATCGCTTAGAAGATCAGTAATGGATATGTTCGAACCATCAGATAGATTATAAGACTTGAAGGTGTCGAAATTGGCGCGAGGCTTTTGGGGAATAGACCATATGACTCCATTGATCGAGTCATTGTCGAGAGCTTGGATGAATCCAAGGAGATACTTTTCAAGTTCTTCACCCGGAAGGTTGACATGTGTTCCCAGGCACACGTAGATGGTCCTATCATGGCTACTTAGAAACTGAGCCAAGTCTTCGTCCAATGGAAGGTATTCGTCGCTCAGGATAGGTCCAACAGGTGCCATAAGAGGCGGCAATTCCTTCGGCGCTTCAAGGCCCCAGAAGGAGTTGACCAGAACAAGATAATCAGGCTTGGAGAGAAGAGAGTGGCTATAGTTGACGCCAGCATCAACACGCATTCGTTTCGTCCATATTAACCAGGGGATGATAGTAGGAAGCGCCGCAAGAACCACAAATTCGTTCCAGAATCGTGATGGTAGGGAAGCATGTTCCGAAGTCAACGCACCATCGGCTTGGAATCCAGGTTGTCCCGGATGATAACTGACAGGAGCCATGGCATAAGGCATTTGAGGCCAGACGCTCGCTACTTGGATATTGAACTGCTTGAGCATGTCCCTCGCGGCGCTATCAGCGAAGAAGTCTGCGACGATAAAATCAGGCCTCGTAGAACCATCTTCACATAACAATCGAAGAGACTTGTAAGTATCCGTCCAGAAGTTGTCAAAAAAGTATTTCGACCTCATCATGGGACCGAAGCCGTGCTCATGACGCCAAAGACGCATTGTCTCGTAGTGCAGATCCAAGTCATCTTCTGAAGCAGCGGGGCCAACCGTGTAAACGGTTTTTATGAAGGGATAATCAATTGTCCAATCTTCCTGGCCTGCACAGGTAGCGAATTGGACATCATGGCCTCGAGAGGCGAGAACAGCGCCTATCTCAAGAACGGGAGCTAATGTTATGTTAAGGTGGCTTCGGCGACTACAGGGGGGTCTGGAGAGGTACCTGCATGAGTGAAACCTCCTGCTGTGACAAGCAGAAGAACCCTTCTGCGGAATTCATGGCTGTCAGCCATTGTGTTTAAGCTTACTAGTTTCAATTGGAATGTGTGTTGTGGAATTCAGTTGGGTTGGTCTGTATCGACCTATGTATGACGCTTAGTTCAATGCATCCATGTCAAAGTAGAAGCTAGTTCGGCGTAGGGCTGAAGTCCGAGACCCGGCAGTTGCTGTGTTAGTTAAATGACCAAGATTTCATTCTATATCTAATTTCTAAGGGGCATTCAGGTCAGGTGCATGCACAGGCGGTGATTGATTGCTTTGTGTTTTACAGATACTGAGGGATGCTTCACCTACAGCTGAAGTATCTAATGTTGCACAAAGGAATATTTTTCAACACAACTAGCTCCGTAGTACATACAACATTGCGGAAATGATGAATTTATACCCTCGTTACACTCTCACATGTGAGATAGGTTCAGATATCCGTTTTCCCCTGGGGTTGGCATAACTGCTATAGCGAACGTGAAATTTCGTGAGGTCGGGCACCTTGCGAAAGAAAGCACCAAGAGCGTATAAGAAAGACTAAAGAGACGTAACAGGAGAGTGAGAGACTGGTTTCTTGTCATAAGGGAACCTAGAAAGGACACAAACAGGATATGAAAAACATGGAAGAAGGTCCGGATTGACGGAGACAGCTCATGACATAAGTCCAGGTGTTAGCAATACCCGCCAGTATTTGGAAGACTAAACTCGATGCTATTTGGCATCACGTCTGCCTTGTAGTCGAATTGTTGGTATGCTGCATCGTCTCCCAGAGACGTGGCCGAGCTGTTACTTTGATATGCGTCTGAGGACTCCGTGGACTCGTTTATATCTAACGTTGCCGAGTTATTCAGCATTGCCCCGTCGTCTATGGCTTGAAAGTCGAAAAGCTCCTCTCCCAGGTCTTCTGGGGCAAATGAATAATAGTCCAAGCAGGAGTAAAGCCCAAAATCGTCAGCTGCTGTGGACGTCTCCTCTGGGCTGAGTCCCGGGAAAGGAAGCTTATCTGCAATTATGCGTGGCAGCTCTTGCAGACGTTCCATGACAGTTACCTTCATTTGAGGTTCCCAGTCGGTAAATGCATCTTCTACTGCCATGGCGACTTGGTGTTGAATTGCCGGCTTTGCCTTGATCCAGTAATCACGCCATTCCTCAGGGTTTTCGACCTTGACGGCTGGCGCCCGAGTGGTCGAGAGCGAAGGATCATAATCTTGGAATATTACTCAGTCTTTGTATATTTTAGGGTGTGTTTGGAATAGATCCTGTAACTTACAAGGTGAAGGAATGTCAGGAGAATCAGGCTTGACTTCAAATAGAGCACAATACCACTCCCTCCACTTCTCAACAGGGTTCATCCTCACTCTTGTTTTCAGTTTCTTTGCTTGATCCTCGTCGTAGCCATCCAGAAGGTTTCGTTGAAGGCTGTTTGTCTCTTTGACTGGACACGGCGTCGTCATCCGTTGATGCTTCTTCAGATCATTCTCATCGTCAAACCGTCGAAGGCATCGATTGCATTGATGCGGAGACAGACTATGTCTGCGCTCGAGATGCTCCCTAGATATGACTATAGGTAAATTGCCTTATCAAGGGGTAAGTTCGACTCACTTTACTCGGCCGATTTCCAACCACCCCGGGCCACAACATGTTCTCTCAGTGCCGAATCTTTTGGGGTCTCTTTGGTGGTAAGGACAAGCAAACCGAGGGCGAGAGTCGTCCTTTGTGGTTTTTGTCCTCTTGTTATCCTTCTTTCTACGGAATCTGTCATCTCCTTCTTCCTCATTCTCACTTTCGTCTCTGCCACTTTGGCCTTTGGATCTCTTCTGGCCAGCTGACTGGGGTATGTTTTTTCCTGACTGAAAAGCACGCGAAGTATGTGATCCGGAAGTATGCTCACACTCTTCCTCGAGTGCTTCCAGTCTTCTTTCAACACATTCCGAGATTGCAGCCATCAAATTATCAACGATGTTCTGTTTACGCCGTCTCAGTTCTTCGTTGATGCAGTAGTCCAGGTAGGCCGCCGACAGGTTCGTGGGCTCGACGTCGGATTGATTGAGATCGGCGGCTTGCACTTCAACACTGTGAGGAAAGGGCACGTTGAGAAGCTTTTCACACTTTTCTATGGCCTCGCGACGGATTCTTGCAGCGGGTGAATTGCCTTGACCGCTTCTTAGGTCGTGTTAGTGGCCTCATCATGAAGTTGGACTTTGATATGACGGTGACTTACTGAGCGCCAGGCGAACCTCGACGGCCCTGACCGCTCTCCTGGTCGTTGCTGGCCCGGGGTTTATTTGATCCACCACTTGAAGGATTCTGGAGGCACAGTCAGTACGTATCTAACTATTTGCAGTGAGAGGATGTGATACTTGTTGAGAGTGGTGGCTCTGAGTGGGTTCGGGTGATGCGGAAGACCTCTTGTTTCTTGTTACAAAGACTTGTTCTTCCGAATCTTGCTGAGGCATATCCGATCGCTGGTAAACCAGACGACGGTGTTGAATCAGTGAAGAGAAGTTGAATTGATGGCAGAGTTTTGTGAACCGTTTCTTTCCAGCAATGTACCGGTTTGTGAAGGCGTAGCGTTTATGTTGCAAGGAGAATTGACTTGCTTTGTCCACCACAGAGGGCATTATCATTAGTTGGCTGATCGATTCATTTGCATATTTAGTTCTAACTCAGTTGATGCGTGGACTTGGTTGTTGCAAATAAATAGAGTTCACAAGGGGGTTGAATGAAATTCTGTTTGATATTGAAGAGAAAAGGTCTCAGAACAATCTTCATTGAACTAAACTTGGCGGACATAAAGGCGGGGAGTATGAGAGTTAAATAGTTGGCGAGAGCCTCACGAGAGTCCGTTTACATTCAATCTCCCGCAATTGCGAACTCCGCAAAGCCGGGTGTGGCTTCTCCGAGTCAGATCGCACACTGATAGGACTCATCTGAGGCTGAAATTATATTGGATGACAACCATCCAAAAGCTTCGTGAATGGCCAGGAGGAGTGATCTCGCCGGCACAAGTGGGCTATTGAGTACGTTGACTTTCATGCAGGTAAGTTGAGCATGTATATCATGTTACATGTATGACTTACTTGTCAACACATCAAACCAATTCGACGAATCGAAGGCCTCAATTTGGCGTCAGTTGTAAACAAGACGATGCCGTTTTGGGTTTTTTTCAGCGCCTATCAATATGCTGCAGCAGGTGAGGCGACAGCATAATGGTTCGCAAACTTCCACAGAGCAATTCGAGTGGTTGTTCACGACGCGACCCCCGCGCTGAGATGCGGCTATCAAGTGAATTCTGCAGGTAAAGCATATCAGATGCACAGCAGTTTGGTCTATTCAGAACACCGAATCTCGGATGCCTCGTACGGAGAAAATTCAAGTACCACGTATGGCTTGGAAAGTGAGTATTTACTCGGCAAGCTGAGTATCTACTGGAGTGGATTTACGGTGACAAAATGTATGGCAAGCAGGAAGAAAACGTTCTGTGTCTTCTGCGATTCTCGTAACGTGTACGGGTTCATAGTCGATACGGAAAATTCCAATACATGCGACAGCATCTTGAAAGATATTCCTTTTCTTAATATGATACTGGTGATTTGTTAGTCTCCCAAATATACACATGCAGCCTTATCCCAGACTTATCAAGAGTCCTTTTTTACTCTCTCGAAACTTTCTAATACTCCTCCTAACGACACTTGCGTTCCGTGAAAGATGGTCAAGATATCTCACTCCCATTATCATTTTACACAAAAGGAATCACATTATACCATTAATACACAAGAGACGTAGCGCTGCACTGCAAGACACCTCAAACCTCCCAAGCTGTATAACCTGAAAGGAAATGTCTCTAAGTCATGTTCGTAGATCTGACCGTTTAGATTCTTAATTAACAGGGGGCTAGATCTGCAGAAGATCATCTATTGATTCAAAGGATCACCCTCTTCGTTGCGGAAGGTGGTCGATGATAGGCGCTTCTAACGATTTCGAAACCAGGTATTTGTGGATGACAGGCTGCAAAATAATAGAAAATATAGCCAGAAGACAGGAAGAACCCCGAAATAAAAATTATTGCGCTAACATGTCTTTGGAAGCCTTGAAGCGGTCTATCGATTACCCTCAATGTCTCTAGTCGTCTTCTCTATTTCTAGCTGTGTGTAATTGATCACGGCAACAATATGTCCTACTTTTGTGCCACTTAGAATTCCTTCATCCATAGTTTATGCATCACAGCATGATAGTAACCACTCTTGTGCTTGCCAGATTCACACCAAGTCAAAGGAGCATTAGAGTTTCCAACTAACATTCATCCATACAATGCCATCGCCCGCGTTTCGACACTTTATAGAGGTGGACTCTTTCTAAACTCGCCGCATCCATATCACTGAGACTTGACAGTCTTATCTTGCTTCCGTGCCACAATGCCATCCACGCGCTTGAAGGCAGGGAACCCCTCAAAGAAGCAGTTGCTGAGCCAAAGCCACCATTGTCCAGAAAATCTCTCAACGCCATGTCTCTGAAGCTTCCCGTCAAAGAAGAAGCATTCGAAAAGATGGATACCGATGACGGGCCAAAAGATGACGTTGACAAGCCAGTGGAAGAAGCTCGCGCCTCCAGGGAACCCTTCGTTCAATAGCTCCCAGATGCGAGTGCCAGGCTGTACCCACGGCAGTGTCCCAGCGCAGAAGAAGTAGAAGAGAACTGATCCTGTGACAAAAATTCCGAAACCCTCTGGGGGTGTGTAGGCTGTGATAATGACGTCGCTAAGACCCAGTCCTTCACGGGCTGTGTTGGCCATTTCGACGATGCGGTCCTTGACCTCGGCCCAGCTGGAGAGAGGAGGCCTGAAAGGAACAAAGTGCTCTTTTCCATCATTTGACTTAATAGTCATACCGTTGAGATCAACATCCCTGAGCACGGGTGAGGATGCAGCTGAGGCAGAGAGATGGGCATAATGACGGAGGTAATAAGAGATTTCTCGGGTGTGATCCTTGTTCATGTGCGACACGATGCGGTTCTTGCGAGCATCGTCGGCAGAGGCCATTTTGTTTTATTTTTTCGATTTCAGATGTTATTAATTCTCTGTTGGATCACTGTGATCTTCGTTTGGATGTAGCTTCGTTGAGTGTTTGAGGCAGATGGGAGCGTGGAGTCGGAGTCGGTTCGTAAAGTTGAAAGTGGAGCCCAACTTTTTTGCCAAAACTCGGCTACCGAGGCCATAGAGACAGACAAGGATAGCTACATGTGAATTAATTGAAAAAACCGAAGGTTCATAATTCTAAAGAAAGTAGGATCATCGAAATAGGATCCAGGTATCTAATAGGCACATCGAACTTTGTGGCATTGCCGTTCTTATTTGTGTTATAATTGGTCGTCAACGCCTAAGTTATATTTTCTCTATGAGCTCTTACTATTATAGTGTGAAACTGCAATCTGATCGAAATTTGTTTGACGAAGAATTACTATTTCATTATAGATTTTCATTAATCGTTAGGCAGCCTCTATATTCTCTCTTGCTGATCCCTTCTCCGCGTCCCATCCACTGTCGTGCACATGCCTAATCGTCCTCGTTCGGACCTGGATACCAATCATGCCCGTCAATTGGGAGATCATAGAAAACCTCTGGCCTCCTTGAATTTCTGTTCTAACGTTTCCGTAAGTTTTGTCTCCCAGGTGTAAGTTCGACTCGACTAGTTTCTTCGGCCGTCTCCTTGCCAAGATCCCGAACAACCCCCCCTGACATAGACTCGGCCTCGGCATCTTCATATCGGTTGACGGTGTTTCCGGCATATTGGTCTCTTCTATTATCTGTGGCAGGTGGTTGGTCTCTTCCACATCCCTCGGAGGCACTAGATCTGTAAAGGACTGCCATATAGGCAGGCATGCCCATATAATCAAGATCGAAATTTCAACGTCCATCCATACGATTCGTTCGTGATATCTCCAAACTGGCTGCGTCGTCTTGAAGAAATAGATCTCAAGGTGCAGTCGAAAACTGGATACAGCCAGACCGAATGCTCCCAACGCAATTGCGATGGCGTTTTGTAACCAAGATGTTGTGTTACTTGCAATTCGGCTGAAGATCAGGTGAGAAAGCATAACAAGGAGCACCAGGCTTAGGAATATGTCGATCGAGGAAGCACCATATGCAAGTGAGTCCTGAGCCAAGCAACCTCCTGTTTCCTCATCTCCTCCATTTGGTCCCCAACCTTCCCAGGCGAATGCAATTGGTGAACACCGGAATACTCTCAACAGGGCCAGAGAAATCGAAGAGAGGATGGTGAGTAAAAGGGTCGCGGCTGTGATCACTATGTATCTGCCAGAAAACGATGTGCGCAGGCATACGAGAAGGATCGCAACTCTAAGTAAGCACGAGCAGGCAAGCTCAAAGATGTCGGCCATGAAAACAAGCTAGGTAGGCCAATATTAACATCCTGTGATTCAAAACTATACCTTGCAAACAAACCTTTAATCCGTCTGTAATGTATTCTGGAACCGCGTTCCATAAGATTGTATCTCCTGTCACAGAGTGGGCTAAGGGGGTTGGTAAGCACAAGCGCACATTCTTTCAGCGATGCGACTTACCAAAGTGAATCAGAGTCGCAAAGACAGTGTATAACAACTAAAATCTGGTTAAGTCTGATGATTTATGATACCAGGTACCAACTTACTCCACAAACTACCATTACATAGTCATCTAAAGAAAGTCTCTCATACGTAACCCAGCTCGAATACAGCCTAAGCCAAGGAGAGATCCATGCTGGTATCTCTGCAACTAACAGAACATAATGGTCATGCCGGTTGTCTTTTGGCTTGCTGTCACAGGCATTGGCATAGATCCTTGCGATATCTAGAGCTTGTTAGTTCTATCCCACTTGTGTTTCAAAATGATTGGCGCACCGAATCTTTCGAAATCACGGCATTTGTCTGCGAAGCAGTTATCTAGCTCCCGCTTGATATTTCCGTTGTTGCACATATCAACGGCTTCGAAGTCCGAGTTATCATACTTTTCAAGACATGAGATCTTCAAGTCATTGTTAGTACAACCGCAGAACCGCATCCAAACCTCAGACTCACAGTACAACGGGGTAGACTCTTGAAGAGTTCAGGTCTGTCAGCGCCAAACACTCCAGCAGCGAGTGCTAACGAGCAGATTGCCCCAGATGTAAGCTTCATACCCGTCCAGTAGCATTAGGGCTGGTGATGTTGAAGAAGTGAACACAAACAGAGGAATGACATGACGCTCAAATATTGCAAGACATGGGTTACCCTAACTATCATATATATAAACCCCCAGATCTACGTTGGCAAGGGGCTTTATCCGAGTTAGGTAGGCATGAAGACCGCATCCAGCTGTAACAAGCTTAGTACTAGCCCTGTACCCCGTTCTTACATCCCGGTTTTGATGAAGCCCCCTGTGCATACAACATGGATAAGGTGCATCTAGCATTGATGATCGTCTCAAAATAGCGGAAGTGATCTTACACGGGCCGCTGGGAGGATTAGCTGCAATGCTATTTACATCGGTTCCTTGACCTGTGACTTTATCGAGATTCGATTCGGATATTCCGGTCTGATTGTTGAGCTCACCTCCTCGCTCCCGCAAGATAGTGAAACTTGTGGTAAATGCATTGACACTCCTTGAGCCCGTATCCTATCGGACTAATGCACGACATAGCAAACACGCGGCTTCAAGCCTCAATAATAGCATAGCTCTTAAATCAACCAACGGTTTTAAAGCCTCTTTCAAGATCGTGCAGCGCCGTTTGGCAGCCTTTGGCAAAACAAATTGGGGCAAAAACTGGGGCAGCGTTGTACCGCAATTGCTGTGCGCTTCAGGTGAAACGACAGCTCCAGAATAGTGCAGTACAGACCGTGTGATCCTTTGTGGCTTTCTGGCCAAAGATCCAATGGATGAGTATCCTGGACATTGCAGTGTTGCAAATATGGTTTCGTGAAGACTCTTATGAAAAGCTTCGGTTTGGGTGTGACAACCTTTGGCCAACTGTTACGCCAAGAGTATTTCCTTCAATCTGAATTGTCAAAAAGGTGTTTCCAGAACGAACCTGACCTTCTGTTGACCGCCATATGCGAGTCAGTCTTCGGTTTCAGGTTGGAGGGCCATTTCACCCCGCGTTAGTTAGGAGTTAGCATTGGATCCAATGTGAGTGCCTTGTCATTCAAGAGGTCCCTGCAGCTGCACTCCGCTTATGAATGAATGATTGAGTCTTGAGTGCTCATACAGACCTTCTAATTCGATTTCTACCAATCTCAACAGTGACTGTTCGTTATATCGAATTTCTATTCCGATGATTAAAGGATCCGGTTGTTGCCGGGCCGCTTTCCTGTGATATTCTTTGAGAATCTGCTCATTCTTGCTGGATGACAATAGGTTGACTTGTCATATCAAATTATAAATCCAGCTGATAGTAGATCCATCTTGACGCAGAGGTGGCCCTTCGGAACTCCGAGGAGCCTGAACAAGATAGGCAATACATACAAATTGAAAGAATCAAATACTGAGGCACGTAATCGTCTATTGCATCAATTCACATGGGAATTGTATCAATTAGCTGTTCAACATGTCTTTCTGTTTCCTGACTGGTCATGGTAGCATTAGATAGACGGTCACCTGACCTCACAAATAACACCTGGAAGACCCATGCTTTCGTATCTCCGCTCGGCACAAGCAAAAACTCTTCTACCAATATTATCTGATCTGATTGATAAAGTTGTCTTTTTTCACTTGCTGGTGGAGCGATTCTTCCTCCTCCTCCTTCGTAACTCCGAACCGCATCCGCATCGGCATTCGCACAACACTGGATAAGCTCCGGTCATCGATTATGGCTTCCTCAGACCGAAGTGAGACCCCGGACTCGGACGGTGACCGAAAACCTGGGTCCCGAGATGACTCGGGCCAGCCGCCCGCCCGCAAACGGCAGCGTGTCCGCCTCAGTTGTCTGGAGTGCCGACGCCGAAAGCTGTCGTGCGACCGAGGCTTCCCGTGCGAGCGTTGCATCAAGAGCGGCACTCCCGACCGTTGCAGCTATGAATCTCGTAACGGTGAGGTCGTGAATGCTTCCTCGGGAGTTCCGCCGCCTTTCGCCCAGCTAGACTCTCGCCGCTTCATTGATCCCGCAACGGGTTTGTCCCCACGAGATCCCGAATTCGTACGCCAAGATCACGATCGAATTCGCCGATTGGAACTTGAGCTAGTTCAACTTAAGAATCAAATCTCTCGGTCTGGTGTGTCTTTCGATGGGAGCACCCTGGCTGGCACGACGACCTCGCCCCAGACGAAAGATGATGCCAACGGGAATGCGAATGTCGAGGACCCTTCTGTCCGTGAGGTCCACGAGTCCATCGAAGCCACTAACATGTCGGGTGAGAAAGGTGAGCTTCGTTTCTTTCGTGGCAGGGGCTTTCGCACGCGATACTTTGGCCCGCACAATGCCAGTATGGCCTTTGTCGAGCTTACAGGTCTGTGCCCTTTCATGAAGGAGACGGCCGATGAGTGGCTTCGTCCAGTTATTCTCCATGACCGTAAAGACCGAAAGAGACGACGCGAGGACCGCGAAAAGATATTCGAGGACTCGGATCCAGAACTGGAGGCTCTACTGCCAACTAAGGAGGAGTCCGATGCACTTATCGATGTTTATCTCGACCAGTTCGAGCAGGTGCACCGCATTGTTCACATTCCTACGTTCAAGAAGGAATACGCCGAGTATTGGGCACCCGGGTCTACCAAACGCTATGCCGCTTTCACGGCTCTTATCCTTGCAATGATGGCTGTTGCAAGCTGCGTTCATACTCACGAAAGCCTCAAGTTCATCGGCATGATGTCGAATGCTCGTCACTGGGCAGAACGATGGATCAAGGCATGTGATGAGTGGTCATCAAAACAAAGCCAGAAGCACCGACGCTTGATCCACTATCAAGTAGCATGCCTTTTGTATCTTGGGAAGCGAGTCAACACTATCAAGAAGAAGCGTTTCTGGACAGGCTCTGGTGCACTCATCCAGGACGGAATCGCTGTCGGGTTACATCGTGAGCCAAGCCACATGGCAGCAAAGATCACCGTTTTTCACCAGGAAATGCGTCGACGAATTTGGGCAACAGTTCAAGAATTCGACATGCAGGCCTCCTTTGACCATTGCCTGCCAACTCTGGTTAGCCAGCTTCACTACGACACTAACGCCCCTCGTAATTTAGACGATGATGATTTTGATGAGAGTACCACCGTACTCCCACCATCAAAACCTGTCAAAGAGTATACATTCTCTTCCTTCCAGCATCTGGCTCGTCAGAGCCTGCCTTTACGTCTGGAGCTTAGTCGTCTTCTTACTGGTCCATCGTCCGAAATTGACTATGACCAAGTAATTCGATACACCAACGATTTGACACAGGAGATTGATGCCCTCCCGTCATGGGATATGAACCTGGAAAATGTGAAGGGAAAGAAGAACCCTTTGATCGCATACACGTTGTTGCATGTTCAGTTGAGGCAGTACATCATCCCCTTGCATCAGCCATATCTCAAGCTTCGGAAGCAAAACTCAAAGTACCAGTACTCCGAAATCATATACTATAATGCAGCACGAGACATCGTCTTATTACACGACAAACTGTACGAACAAGGCGTTCGGAGTCTGAACTTTCTCAGAGAAGATGCGCTGACCACAGCCATCAACCTCTGTAGCGTCACAATGTTGCAGCCCAGAGGTTCCACCAACATGATCATGATAAATTCGCACCACACACTCAAGCTGATCGAGAAGTGTATTGCAATGAAGGAGGATCGTCTGTTACGATGTGGCAACAATGAGCCATGGGGATATTCTATCATGTGTGCGGCGCTGGGGTTGCTTGAGGCCCACCTGGGAACCAAGGAGCCTGAAGTCGCCAAGTCGACATCAGCAGAACGCTTTGTCAACTTGCACTATCGTCTCCTTGCTAACCAGGAGCCCCCAGTTTCCGGGGAGCACCTTGCAGCTGCCATGAACGGTGTGCCGCCGGGCAACATGGGACCCGGGCCCACGCCTAATATACCGCTGCATGACCGGCCAAAGGTAATGAAGCTTGACTTCCATGGCAGGGCGTTTCCTAATATTGGTATCCAGTCGGTGACACCGTTCTCGTTTACGCCGACAATGCCTACGGCGCCGATCGACCCAAGTCAGGCCCCATGGATGATGGGAGGCGATCCCACTCAGCCCTTCAACCTGGATCCGAGTCTGGAGTTGTTGGGTATAAATCTCAACGAGATCTGGGGCGAGTCCTGGGAATTGGGCTGAACAGAAAGGAAGTCCATGTTGGCTAATACGTAATAATAATAACTGGCGTGGATTCTTGGGCCTCGCAAGCGACGGACTGGGGGGAATATTGGGCTGGCATCTATCTGCTTCTCGAATTGTCTCATCTTTAAGATACCAGGTCTCCTACTATGTCACGACAACACAAGCGCTCATGAACAGGTGTTGGCGTCACGTTCTCTGCCAATTTATGTGCCTTGCAGCAAGCTCCTCTCTTTATATCTATCTTGTGGGTTTGAATACTGAATTCCTCATGACTGACGAAATTGCCTTCAGAATAATGTGCTAATGAAATGCAAAATCACTTTCACAGCGATATTCAGTTGCCGTACCGAATTTTAGGGAAGAGATACTTGCTGAGCCCTCGCACATTTCACGGGTTTCAACATTCGATCTACTTCAAAAATATTAACTCATATTACTTTTTGTTTAAAAATATAAGATATATTTACGAACGAGGCTTCTTCGGATGAATACTTTTGCCAAGTGATGGGTGTGCAGGGTGCTTGTTAATTGTTGATTGTGTTATTTGGGTCTTCTGGCGATTGGCTGGTTAAGGTAGCCAAAACACCAAAGTAGTGATCTATGGACATGATCCAGGAGAAAACACTTCGAATGCAGGCCGACGACGATATATCCAATCAAATTGAAGCGCATATCCTATAAAGATGATAAAAACCAACAATCTTTTGGCTGCGAGCCCACATATCTCATAGTGTGAATGCTAACCACGTAAATATTAAAATTATCAGCTGTTCTCCAGGGTAAGCACCTCGATAAGTCCGAACTCCAGCGTCGGGCATAAAACTTCGACTATCATTTGTCTCTTCGGACCTAAGAAACCTCGGGGATATTGTTCGGCATTTGATGCTCCTCACTCATATACAAAGACATTACATACATATCCGCCATTACTATTGCATAACCCGACATCGAATGTCGACCGTGATGCCGCAAAGAGAATCCTCGGATATATCTTCTTCTGGAAGTCCCCCAGCTCCCAAGCGCCGTCGAAGGCGACCCGCTCGGTCTTGTGAGCAATGCCGACGCCGCAAGATTCGGTGTAGTCTGGGCCAACCTTGTAACGGTTGTGTTCGGGCTCGGGCACCGATGCAATGTTCTTATCGTAACGGGAGCCCCGTTGTAGTGACTCGGAGTTCTGAAGTCTGCACCTCGGTGCCGGCTGAACTGACTGAAAGACAGGGAGCTGTTACAGCAACACAGCGAAATCCAGAAGCACATCACCGCAGCCCAGTAAACCGACCACCACGACCTGAAAACAGTGATAGGACTGTGTCAAATTCGCCTAGTTGTCTTTCAAAAACTATTCCAGCCCCTCGAACATCCACCTCAACCCAGTCATCAACCTCAATCCCTCCCTTTACACCCAGGCTGCGTCATGTTCCTGAAAAGACGAAGCTATTTGGCCAAACACATTGGCTTCACACTGCAGAGAAGGTAAATCTCAAATATCTCTACTCGAGTTCTCATACTGATCTTAACTGCCCTAGTTTCCCGTTTCAGGTAATTTCCATCCCGTCGAGATTGAACCATCATGGGAGGATGCCAAATCCGACTTCTACGACGCTTTGAAAGAAGTTCGCATCCTACGTTTTGGTCTCAAGAAACAGAACTTTCCAACACTAGATCAGCCCATCCAGGGCCTTCGTGAGACCTTGCCCTCCAAAACGGTTTGCGATGAACTCATTGCTTGTTATCTCCGCACATTCGAACCCTTATATCGCATCGTACATATCCCCTCCTTTCAGAGGGAATACGACCGGATATGGACAGGCGAGGAAACACATTCTCTACCGGCTATATCTCTCGTCAGACTGACCTTGATTCTTGCCCTTGGGACTACCTTTGCCAATTTCGACACGGAGGAAGAGATGAATCAGTTGTGGCGACTGGCGCAGACATGGGTTCAGAATGCACAGTGGTGGCTCACAGGTCCAAATGAAAAGACCACTTACAATCTCGATGGTCTGCAGATATTCTGTCTGCTGATCATCGCCCGTCAATCGACCTTCAATTGTCGCGGAGCAACGTCATGGCTGTCCTCGGGCTCGCTACTGCGCGCCGCCATCACTATGGGCCTTCACCGCGAATCGAAGCTATTTGTTGGCTTGACACTCTTCCAAAGAGAGTTTCGAGCTCGACTATGGGCCACTGTGCTGGAGTTGGCTGTCCAGTCATGTCTAGATCTCGGCTTGCCACTGCAGCTTTCAGAACGAGACTTTGATGCTTCCATCCCATCCAACTACGATGACTCAGATCTAGAGTCAACTTCTCCAGGGGCACCAAAACCAATGGACAAATTTACAGACTCTTACCTGCAAATCATGCTGGCCAAATCTCTACCTTTGAGAGTTGAAGTCATAGGCCTACTGAACGACTTTCGACAAGAGAAAGCATATGAAAAAGCACTAGCTTTAGGATCACAGCTGCGCACGGCGTGCCGAGATGTCGCCGCCTTCTTCCATTCAACAAAACATAATCCGATGAATCTAGGAAAGGGATCATGCATTGAGGCGAATGAGTTCCATCGCAAACTTCTCGACATACATATTCGCCGGTTCGTTATGTTTATTCACCGCGACTTCATGCTCCAAGCAAGGACCGATCCCCGGTTCTACCTTTCTCGTAAGGTGTGTGTTGAGTCTGCCCTGGTCATCGCTTCTGGGAGTAAAGGCGCCGACTTCAGCTCGCCGATGCAGGTATGGGATGACTTGTCTCGCCTGTCTTTCGTGGGGCGTGGTCTTTTCAAGTGTGCATTGAGTTTTGATGCTATGCTCATCTTGGCCCTCGAAATCATTACTGAACTTCAAGATGAGTCGACACCAACACACGAACCTGATATTCTCAGCGAGATGGCAAAAGCCACCCGTGCTCCCATGATCAAGACTCTCGAAGAGATATATGTGCAACTTCGCTGCATGATCGTACGTGGCAACCTCAGCCTCAAGAGACTTCTCTTCTCAAATGCTCATTTGGCACATATTCGAGCATTGGAAGCGGGCCAGCCTGTGAAGCCAGCGGTACATGAGACTGTAACATCGACGCTCCGCGACTGTGTGGCAATACTCAGAGACATCCAAGCAGTTACAACACCACATGAATCAGCAATAACCTCGGATAGCTTGAGTAGCGACTTTCTTGGTACGGATATATTCTCAAATGTGAGTGATGCTTCCTAGGGGAGTAATTATTTCTAACAATATGGCTAGAGCAATCTTTTTGAGTGGGACTTATCCGACCTTCTCGGTTTCCCAACTGTTAGTAAAGACGGCCAATCTCAGTGGCCAGTTATGGACTAATATCAAAAATCGATACATTACATACTAAACTCGTGTAAATTGTCAGGGAATAACACTTGTGAGATGTCGTTTTCGTTACTCATCATAATACCCATCATCATAAGTGCCCTGCATCGCCTGCGTGCTCACCCATTCTTCACTTGCTAAGCCCCTGATAAATCTCATCTCAAGTTCTTGGGGATCCTTGTGCCAATCACAAGCAAAGTCGCACTCTGGCGTGCTGGATTCTCCGAAGTATTTGCATATGGCAGCATGTCGACACTTATCAGTGTCTTCGCAGTATTGAGCCAACGCCTGCAAACTCTTGAGTCTGGCGATCTGATTCGTCTCAGCTTTGGCATCGGATCTGATCAATCTCGTGACGCGCTCCAGGTCTTCTCGGCTGTAGTAAAGAAAGCAATAGCTTGCATTGCCATCTCGACCAGCACGGCCAGCTTCTTGGTAGTAACCTTCGAAAGACTTGGGAATACGCCAGTGAACAACAAAGCGTACGTTGTTCTTGTCAATACCCATACCGAAGGCGGTCGTGGCAACAATGATATCGTACCCAGACTCGTTATTTATCCACCGGGCGAGTGTTTCTTCTTTGACTTCCTTGGTGAGCCTGGCATGAAAAGGCATGGCCCCAATGCCTTCTGAACGAAGGGAGGCTGCCAGGGACTCGCATTCATCCCGAGATATAGTGTATATAATCCCAGGAACACTTTCGACTCTTTCATTCACCTGTTCGAGTTCTGCCTTTCTCTCAACATGTTTACGACGGTCGTAAACAGCGTTAATCCATCGTAGGAAATCCTGCAGGCGGTTATCTTCTTCGTCTTTGGTGTACCGAATTTCAAGATGCAAGTTTTGACGTTGAGGGTTCATCAAAAACTCTCTTGTTCTTTCTGGAGTTTGATCGAGTTTCAAAATAGATAGTACGTCTTGGCGAACCTGCGGGTTTGCCGTAGCAGTAAGACACATTATTGGAACATTTGGGAAAGTGTCTCGAAACCAAGATAGACGTTTGAAGTCTTTTCGAAAGTCATGACCCCATTCTGAAACACAATGAGCTTCGTCAATGGCGATACGTGCAAGCTCCTTTTGCTTGTAGACTAGCTGCAGCCGTTCGCGAAACCGTAAGCCAGAACATAACTCGGGCGTGACATACAATAGCCTGGTCCTTGGATGCCCGCTCTCAAGATCGCGCTCAATGCGACGCCGATCATCATAAGGAGTTATGCTGCTGTAAAAGTTTGCTTCGATACCGGAGGCTTTTAGGGCTTCAACTTGGTTGATCTGATGATGTTAGATTTCGTAACGATGGTGGGCCAGAGTTCCTTACCATTAAGCTCAAGAGAGGGGAAACAACTATGGTAACTAAACTCATAATTAGAGAAAGGAAAATGTATAGTGGCCGAAAACTCACTGCCTCGGTCGATGACTGCTGGTAGCTGAAAGCAAAGACTTTTACCAAAGGACGTGGCTGCTTGGACGTAAACATCAAAGCCGTCGAGAGCAGCTTCGATGATTTCACGCTGGTGAGGCCTGGTAAATGTCAACGGACAAAGCAAAAAGTAAAGGGGAAGCGGATAATTCGTATACCTGAAATCTTCCTTGTGAAATTGGCGACGAAGAGTAAAGCCAATGTCTGTGCATGAGCTTGTTCTTTTCAAAGGTGGCATGGCGCCGTTCACGATTTTTGAAGAAAGTGATTGATTGTTACTGTATTACTACAACTGGGTGTCGAGCGAATCAATTCATGGTAGATCGAAGCAAGGGTCAACCGCTTTCCCGGACAATGATTGACTCTTTTTTTACTGTTATCGTTTTAGTCTATCTCAATGCAAGCTCTCTAACTTACAGAGTTACAATCTGTTGGAGCTTGTTTGGTGAGGATCTGTTTCTGCTTTTGGCAGTGAAATCGGCTATGGTCCACCGGATTAGCACTGTCAATAGCCTTGTAACGTTATTGCTTTTGTGAATGAAGGAGGTGATTGGCAGGGGTTCTGGAGCACCTCGTGCCCGAGCAAAATGCAGCATATATGTACTGTCAGATTGCTTAGTGGACAACAGAAGAATTGATATCTGTCTGTAGGTACCTAAGTAGGTAAGTACCCAGAAGTAGGAGTGAAGGTCACGTGGCGTGCTCTCTGCATTGCACGAGGACAGTATCACAACACATACTCCATCCATTACCTGGCACCTTAGCGGGCGGCTGTTGAGACAAACGCCTAGGGGCATCAGACAAACTCAATTGCTACAGTTTCCTGACAGCACGAACGCTTAGTAGGTGGTATAACGTTGTATATGACGTGGAGAAAAAGGCTTCTGCTCTTCACTGGCTCTTCTCAGGCGCATTCAGTGAATCTGTAATTGCTCTGTACCTTGCATTACCCGCTGTTGGCTGGGGCAAGGGCCCCATCCTCCAAGACAGCACAGCCAGACATCTTCAAGGTCCACCCTCCAACGTAAACAACCCTTGCTAGGGGAAGAAAATTGAGGGCCCTCCGTCCTAATACAAAAGGACGAAAATACTGAGGTAAGTTTAAGTGTATCTTAATATGCCTTTAGACCAAATAATTTTGGCGCCATTTTTGTAACGTCAGAAGCTCTGCCCCCGTCAACGATGGTGTTGGCTTTGCTGTTTCATAGGTCACCAATACCTTTACCCTCGTTGACCATGGATGCTAGCAGTTAGCAGTGCTTCCTCGTCTTGTTTTGCTTTGTGTCAAAGAACACAGTTACTCCGTACTGTCGGCAGGCTTCAGGGAGGAAGGGATGCGACCTAGTGCGTCTCCCTTTTGCAACAATTCTGCTATTCTTGAGAAACAGGATTCCTGATTCTTGTTATTATGTATTTGTAAGTAATGAGAGAAACATGGATTATGAGCTCCAGGGATTAAAATCTGGAGTTCTCACACCGAGGTTGGACTCACTTGTCCAAAACTCGTACTGTGTGGCTGGCTCACCAGCCACTCGGTGCCTGAATAGGTAGGCATGCAATAACATTTAGCGGCGAGGAAGAAAAAGAAGGGTTTCGGGGTGAGGTCGTGTCCTGTTGAATACCTTAACAATAAGTTATAGTTCAAGAAAGGGAAAAAACCGTAGCCTGGTGTTGATTAGACTGAGTCAAAGTTTCCCAGACTTGCCAGAATGTGAATTCTTGAAGATTAAATTCAATTGCCCATAATAAGTCATTCAATTATTCTACCGTTAGTACTGTTCCTGATCTTTTCTTCCACACGTTAAGACTTCAGCCTCCAGACCAGCCGCCCCGCACTGTGTTTCACTTTACGATGGGTCCAACTGTCGGTTGACGCTGAGGCCCAAAACACTTTCATGGGTTGTTACCCCTATCTGGTGCGCTATCCCCTATCCAAGCATGAGACAAGGGACTGCCAGGGGCGATTGGGGGATGCTGGTACACCGTACTCCCGAGAAAATACACAATCGAACTGCAACTTTTATTAACTGATATGAATCAGTAGCCAGAGCAGACTTGTTTGTTTCTGTGTCCTTAACCAACGTGCCTGACCTTCCAATCTACTATCTATATTTGAGTGGCATGTTAAGAAGGGACAGACAGTCAGTCAGTACCTGGTAGGTATCCGAGTAGATACCTAGGTAGGTACCTTATTAAAGTTACAGCGGGCCTTGACCCCCATTACATCGGCTGCAGCATGTGCCTGAGCACCCTCCATTCATCAAGCTCTCTTTCACTTTCGATCTTCTGTTGTTTGACTCTGTTTTGAGTTTTTGATATCCAGAACCAGTCCACATTCAAACTGCCAAGGGCTAGGGGAGATCTAACGGGGGTCATCCCGGTTACTAGGTATTTTCACCACCCTTACCTTACATACATCCTGCCATGGTGTTGCCAAACTTACTTACCAAAGACGGAATCTCAGCCCGACCTCATCGCCTCCCGAGTCTGCATCAGTTCATTACGGCCCTTCCCGCAGCATTCCTCTTCTTCAACCCTTCTCTCCAAATCCTATCTTTGGAGTATCTCCGTCCAACGGGCTCTCGTCGATCGCTGCCATCAGGAAGTCTCATTTGAGTCTCGACGACGCAGTACGCTCGATTTCAATTCCAACACTTATCTCGATACAAACAGGCCCGAAACCTGAACAACGCGCTGCCTTTTTGGCTCCGATCGAATATATAAACATGACCTTATTGATCTCGTGGTCGATACAGCCTTGATTGGCCTAAACGTTAGAGATACCGATCGCAGGCTTGACTTTCACCGAGACAGACAGGCCTCGGTTTGCGCCTACGCTTTGATCAAAAGACAAACGCAGACACGGCAACAGAGATCTGCTGAAACGGTTCATCCTTCAAGCATCGACATATCGTCATAAAATTCCAACGGCTCCCCTCTCGATCGAATTTCTCCACCGGCGCGCCTCCCCACGTTTCTTACTTGAGCCGCGCATTCCTCATATTGACCGTCCGCCATGGAACGGCCAGATCGACTCGCCGGCTCGTCCGTCGGTTCTGCATCACAGGCTTCAGTCCCAAGAAGCTTGCCCGAAAACCACATATCTGGACGACGTCCAGTCCCAAACTCAGCGGCCACGTCTAACGGACCGCCACCACCTCCTCCTATTCCCACCTTGCGAAGCGTTCCCTCCAGTTCCTCTCTTTCTGCCGCGGGCATGTCGGCAGTTCAGGTTATTAGTCTCGCGCGTGAGGCAATGCAAAATGCCATCGAAAGCGAGAGCCAAGCCGCTGAAGCGGGCGCCGTCAGCACAGGGCTCAGAACCGGAGTCACAATTGACCTCAGTCGCAAAGGGATCCAAAAATTACCAGATGAAGTTGTGGATATTGTTAAGGGTGATCTGGAGCGGTCCGTTTCCATGGGATCATCTTCAGCAACGCGATCGGATACTGATACCTATACGGTGTCCAGACTAGCACTGTCTCATAATCAACTGACAACATTACCCGCTCGCTTTTCTGAATGCACATCATTGCGATATCTCAACATCCGGGGCAATCAGATCAAGGAGTTTCCTATGCCTGTATGTCTCCC
Source organism: Fusarium sp. NRRL 25184 (assembly GCA_013755755.1). Taxonomy (NCBI): domain Eukaryota; kingdom Fungi; phylum Ascomycota; class Sordariomycetes; order Hypocreales; family Nectriaceae; genus Fusarium; species Fusarium sp. NRRL 25184. The sequence continues at coordinate 75,186 of JABSSZ010000735.1, forward strand.
TCCTCAGCGTCGAAATATTTTCTAATAGCCTGGCTAGTTGTGCGATTTGAAATCATTGGAGATCCTTGACCTTGGCCGAAATCAACTTCGAAGTCTTCCTACAGATATTGTGAGACTCTCATCATTGAAAGTTTTGTCTATTCCAAAGAACCAAATACGGGAGTTACCACTATGTATTGCCGATATGGGATCCTTGCAAGTGATCAAGTTTGAGGGTAATCCCATTAACTTTCCGCCGCGAGATGCAATACAAGTGCAAGCCGCAAGCCCCCCACATGAGGGCATTCAGAAAGACAACGAAGTTACGGAGGTGGCGGTAACGCTACAAATCAAACGGTTTCTTAAGCAGCATGCTGTCAACGGCCGATCCGAATCTGATAACACGGGTGACGAATCTAGCGAGGGCGCGGAAACCCCTCGCTTCCCATTGAAAAGGGTTGCAAGTGGGAGATTCCCTGTTAAAGTAAGTGGTGCGGATTTACCTGATATTCGTTCTCCCAATCTTGGATCACGGGCGCCTCCGATACCATCGAGATCACACTATCGTGGACTTTCCCAACAAAATACCGCTTTTCGACGACCCGGCGTCATGCCATTGACGATTGGCAATGTCAATGAACGTGTTCGTAGCAACTCAGAAAGCCTACTGAGGGCGGAGCGATCAGAGAGTCGCAACAGGCGCATGGGAATTGTCTCGAGAAAACCCTCTGACCTTGGGACACTTGATGAGATGCAAGTGAATAATCGATTTAGTCATTACCGTGGCCTGAGTCATGGATCTGCTATGCAAGGTAACCAAGCAACGACGAAGAGCCCTGCGACACCAACGGAACCATACTTGGCACGTCCGATCTACGTGAGACGTCTTTCTGTCCTCCCTGAACGGAGGCGAGAATCAAAAGTTTATGATCCAGTCATTGAAGCTGCTAAGGGCATCCTCTACTCGGTCTTTCAGATCCATCCTATGATCCAGATGCTCATGAGCTTGACGAGTGATGGGTCTGCTAAGCGATCTAGCCTTGAGATCGTGTTCTACAACACCAACTCCCATGTTGAGGAATTGGAGCAGGAAATCCAGAAACACGAGAACGCCTTGGTCGATCTCGACGACCGTTCCCAAAGAGAGAACGAAAACGTCCACCGAGCCTGTCAAACTCTGGTTAGCGCATATGGCCACGTTTGCACACTTTTAGCCGACAACATCGATACTTTCGTGAACAACGGGGATGCTCGATATATTCGAACGCTTCTGATGTTGCTCTACAATAGTATAATGGAACTACGTGTGACACTGTCGTCTGTTAGTGCAGAGGATGGGCGTCGGCAAGCAGCCTCCAAGGGGGACCAGATTGGTGAGCGTGGTCTCAGGGCGCATGCACGTGAACCTTCCATTACCCCCACTGTTGGTAGGTCAACAGGAGCTCGCAACCGCAACGGCACTCTGGTACACCATCCGATCAATTTGCGTGTTGCTACAGATGTACCCGTACCTACACCCCTTTCTGCGGCTTACCTCAATGGCAATGGTCGGACCGCTACCATTGCATCGGCTACTCCTCGATCAGGAGAGTCTTTCTCCTCGATAGGTAGCCGCGGGATTCCCTCCGAGTTTACAGAAGAAGATCGGCAGTTTGAGAAGATATTCCTATCCTTGCAAAGGTCGACTGATCTCGTTATAGGGACACTTCCCAGTTTCCAAGCCCAACTAACAGGTGGCCTGAGGAACGCCATGTATCAGAGGACCCCAGAAAGTGTAATCCAGCATTGGAAAGCCTTGATAACCATGTGTGGACATGTCATTCAACAGACGGAGATTCTCAAGAACAGACTGTCCCTTATCAAACTCAAGGAGCCTGGAGTTCGAACACAAGCGAGCTTTTGGAGTCTCTGTAACAACTTCAGTCATTCTTGGGCGGACATGATCTATCAGATCAAGTACGGCCCCAACAGTGTTCCACTGCCTCCTGATACCAGGGCACGATTGCGACCGATCCAGCAGAGCATTAAGGAAACAAGCAACATCATCTCCAAGTCCCCCTGGCACTATCTTTTCAACCATCCCTCAGGTACGCCGAACGGGCAGATACACTACCCCCCTCGCGGTATGTCACCGACTCAAGTCCCGATCACGCCACAGAGTGCTGCTTTGGGACCCGCCATGCAGGCGACAGTTCCCACGACGCCGCAAAGTGGTTCATTCGCAGCGGCATTCCACGGGAATGTCTTTGACCGAGCCGATGCTCTCATGGCCAACCCTGGCATCTCTATGGGGCGCAATGGAGGGTTTGGAAAGGGTCATATGGGATTCAGTTCACTGTCTTCACTATCTTCCATGTCCTCAGACGAGGGAATCCTTCCTTCGCATGGGCCACTTGGACCAGTACCACTCCGCCTGAACGGAGGCAAAGTTGCCTTTTAGACCACAGTGCTGAGTCCTTCCTTGGATCTCGAACTCAATACTTGCTGTTCGGTGCAGTCGTTGCTGTTGTTTGCATAAGGCAAAAGGGGATCATTTGGTTATCTTTAGAACTTATTGAGGCTTTTTGAACCGGCGTATTGAGGGAAAAGTTCGCCGGAAGCCATTCCTTTACCGCATAGCCTTGGCGTTTGGGGTTGCAATGCCTTTGTTTGCCCAAAATCAGGTCGGTTGAATTATATTTGCATTTAATTTTCCACGTTGAGAGGGTTCGCAGCTTGTGTATGGGCATGATGTTAAACATTGTCTTTTTGGGGGAGCAAAAGTTGGGAAAAGATGCCCGTCATGATGACCAACAAAGGTCTCCGAAAATAAATACATAAATGATGTCGAGGTGCTGTCAAGGACTGAAGGATATGGGTCAAAGCAGAGAGATGCTACATTGTACACTAGCACATAACGAATCTAATGCTACTGGTATTCATCTCAGAGATAACAAAAATTTGGTGTAATCCAACAGCCACGGCTACTGGCTGGTTACCTACTCAAAATGTAAGAGGGACTGTCTGATTTTTATTAATGCTTGCTTAATCGTTACAACCAAAGAGATGTAAGTTCGCCTCGTGTTCTTAACAAGTAGTCTATCCTTGTGCCACACTTGAAAGTCAGATCCCATGATCTTGGCCATCAGCCGCAACGAGACCAAGCGTAACTCGACCCCACCAACATGCAGTGTAAGTATGAGCAACGTAAAACAGCGAAACTACATCTTATTTCATCTCTAAACCAATTACTGTAAAGTGCATCTATTCCACTGGCATCTAGCGCACCATGTCAACAGCAGCTGCTTTTTCGGCTGCTCATCATCAGCCTAGCACTTCAGCTGCGGCCACAGGCTCCTCATCTTGTTCCTCTTCTTCATTATCTCCTCGCCCGCCGACATCTCCTCCTCCCACGATCGCATCTCCGTCAGTCGCCCATGCCCATGCTCACGCACAAATCCCCTCCGCAGCGCAGCAGACTTCGCCGCCTCCTCCGCAACTACAACCCACGCTTCCGTCGGCCGAGACACAGCGCCACGTAGCGGAAGCACGTCGCGCTGTCGTCGCAACGCTAGAGAACATGATGGACTCTGAGCTGCAATGGCGCGCTTCTACGTTGCATTCCAACGCTGCGGCGCTGAGCAAGCAGGCGCAGGACGTGCAGCATGCGACTGAAGGACTGCGTCGCGAAAACGTTAAGCTTGCGCGGGAGGCAGACGCTGCGGCGCGGAGGCTAAAGGAGCTCGGTAACGTGCAGAACTGGGCTGAGGTGCTGGAGCGCGACTTTCTCGTCCTGGAGGAGACTGTCAGACTCGCAAATACCGATCGTAGCTGTAGCTGCAGCGAATGTGGAAGCTATACTGGGAGTGAGAGTGACGGTGGTGATGTGGACGAGGATCAGCGGGCCATGATGCTTGACCAAGAAGAGATGGGCAAGGGCGTTGAAGGGCGTAAATCACTCGATGGTGAGATGGATGTCGATACGGAGAACCATGCGCCGGGTACGTTTTCCGATGCTAGTAGGAGCTTGACGGAGGCAGACTCCAGCGTGGGAAGGGGGGCTAAGGGATCAGATACGGCTTCTATGTCAACGATTTCACGATGAGAAGAAAGATCACAGAGTGAGTGATGGGTGAGGACCTTTCTGAGTACATTATGGGTCTAGGGAATTGGCATCCACGGTATATGATTTTATGATAACCATTCATTATTGAACATGACTGTAATACTGAGTATCCACCAGATCTACTATGATACGAACCGCCTTTTATTACCTAAGCTGTAGCCCATGATAGCCTCTATATTGATGCGTCTCCTGATCTATGCCAGCCGAAATAGCTGTTTGTAAATTTATTCCTTCTCAGAGAAGACCGGGGAAGATGACGTATCTCTTCTTCTTGTACCTGTCGCCGAACTCTTTTCGATAGGCGCGCTCCTTACCCTTGGCCCAACTAATCATCTGTGCAGCACCAATAGAGATAAAGAAAGCCACGGTCCAGTCACGGCTGACAAGGATAACTCCGATCCATGCAAGCACCTCATACAAATAGTTTGGGCAAGTGACAATGCTGAAACCATAACCAACGGGGATCTTACGCTCAGTGCCACCAGTAGAACGCAGACTCGAAAGGTATCGGTGAACAAGGGCATTCATGAGCTCGCCAAAGCAATAGAGAGCAACACCAATGGCATCAATGGCAGGAATGTCGGCCTTGGCTGCAAGGGAGTTGGGGTGGTAAATGGAATAGGCACAGAGAACACCAGAGACAGCCCAGTAGAAGAAGCTGTTCTTGAAGATGTTCTTCCAGGGCATTGTGTTGGCAGAGAACTTGTGGACAAAGAGTGTCTCATACTCGCGCTTGAAGAAGTGTAGCATGATCATAGCAAAGGTGATCCATTGGGTTCGAGACATCTCGCCGTCTCCATTGCGGTAGATGTAGGGGCGGGCAGCGACAGCGAGGGCGTGGAAGATGATGGGTCCGAAGTACTCGACGACGAAGACGGTTCTCCAAGCGATTTGATATCCTGTGAAAAGAGTTAGAACGTGCTCACTCAAAGTCTTTTATCAGTTTCAACGCACCCATATCCTTCACGAGAACCTCGCCAGTGGAAACTACGGCGGGCTCGTCGACGAGGCGAGCCTTGCGGTTCTTGAGAGTTTTTTTCGTTGTAGGATCATAGATTCCGATACGATTGAAGTCTCGGAGCTTGGTTTCCTTTGCAATCAAGACCTTGAGTCCTTCAACAGTGGTATCAGGGTCGACCTCAATCGACTGCGGAAGGTTCTTGATCGGTTGCCTTGGAGCTAGAGAATGTTAACTAAGTTCCAAGATGAATGAGGCTGAGTGTAGATGGTAAAATACATACAGCGATTGGTGAGCGTGATAGATCGAAGAGAAGCCATCGTGTCTGTATCGTTTACTCAAGGTTGAACAACTTGGCAAAAAAAGGAGGGGAACAAGATCCTATCAAAGGATGCAATGGTGTTGAGAAGAAACAGGAAATAATTATTGGACGAGATTAGATAGAGGTACGTACCGTCTCTCAGTCGGGGACCTCGGCCGGATTTTGGTGGGGTGTCATGGAGGCTCCTTCCCGCTGTTGAACCCCCTGGGGCTAAACTTTGTTGAGAAGAGCTCTGGCTAGGTTCTAGGTAATGTTAGCGCATAACTGGTACCGAAGAAGAGCCCATGCATGAGGTGGTTGTCAGCTTGTGATGATTGAGACAGCTGATTGACTGAAATCACCCTCAAGGAGAAAAGAAACTTAGGACCTCTACTCTAAGAGATAAAAAGATTTAGGTAAGTTTAGTAT
>JABSSZ010000736.1:0-36960 GCA_013755755.1 Fusarium sp. NRRL 25184
GTGTTGGTCGATATATGACGGGAGATAAATTGTCCATTTTCGATTCTAAATAGTGTATTTTTTTAATAGAATTAATAGCTCAGTTTAGGTAAAAGTTGGGTGCTTGTATTAGTGCTTTGACCGATCTTGTCGCGTGTTTTTCGAGGCTCGCTGTCAATCAAGTTGACCCTGTTTGGATCAGTGGAACCACTGCCGTGTGATGGGCAGTTCAGCGGTCTAGCGGCATTCCCTCGCCTGCCGTCAGCAGTTCCCTAGGGCCCTTGAACTAAAGACCCATCGATAGGTCCTTCAGCCCAGCCTTCTGGAAGAGCGCGTCACAATTAACAGGGACTTGGACACAAAGTCCTGGACTCGCGTTCTGGCATTTTTCTGGATATTTGTTTCTCTGCTCTGACACTTGCGTGTTGAATAAGCAGCACAAAAAGGCACTGTTCGGGTTCAAGTTGGCTCGTAGTAATCTTGTTGTTATCATTGCTTATACCGACCATTGACGATCACTCACCTTCGGCGCGGTCCCCTCCCGGTCGCGACCCCAGCTCTGGACCTCTTTAACTCCAGGTCGCTTGCCTGCCACAACCTTACTAAGTGAACTTGAACCTCACACCACAAACAACCTCACAGACAATCACGTTCCCGACGAAACAGCCGTACCCGTACCATAATGACGACAAGCTCCTCTCGAACCTCCCTGTTATAAGCTTCTCCTGTGAATCTCGTCGTCGGCTTCACGCGATCGCGGCTTAGACCCGCCTGCAATTGTATCGCGACGCGGCCGACTTTCTCTGTTCACATTGCCCACAATGCCAACTATCCACGTCTCCAGAGACTCCCAGGACGAACTACAAGACATCGCCAATGGCCTACTAAAAGCCCGCAAGGTCATCGTAGTAACCGGTGCTGGGATCAGTACAAATTCGGGCATTCCTGTGAGCTCTCTCAGACACTCCAGCGCTTGCCAGATGCGCTTTGGAGTGACTTCTTGGTACACTCAATTATCGGTAATAGCTAATCGGACTAGGACTTTCGTTCTGAAAACGGTCTCTACTCCCTAATCAGTGCTCAATTCGACGCGGCAGCGCAACAGGCGCGTCTGAACGAAGGCTTGAGCGATGATAAACCTGCCGACTTGGACATTCGCCGGCCAGCCAAGAGGAGAAGAATGATTCACGATGTGTCTGCCAAGGTTGAAGAGGGCCCAGTCGGTATGAAGGAGGAAATAGAAGTTCAGTTGGAAGATCCCGAACCGGAACACGAAAAGATCGCAGACACAATTCAGGTCGAAGGCCACCCAGACGATGAGGAGCAGCAGGTCCGCTCAGATGGGATGCCCGTGGTCAATCCCAGGACGACCCGTTCAACAATAGCTGTGGCCCAGCCTCCGAGCTCCCCTCTGTCTTCGCCTCCGCCCGAGGGTCTAAATATTCCACCACCCTCAGTCTTCCGGAGAACGCGACGCAGTCACTTGACCGATTCTGTAATTCCACCAAGCTCTTCACCTCTATCATCACCTCCCCCTGTCTTGTTTGACCCATTCTCTTCCGGCACATCCTCAGAAGACGCCCCAAGTCGGCGCAGCAGCACATCGCCATCAGAAGTCGACGATACCCCGCCCTCAAATCCAATCAACTTATCGCAAGCAAGTTTTGGCTCTGGCAAGAATACTTTGCCTAATATGAAAGGAAAGGACATGTTCGACGCGTCAATATGGTCAGATCCTCTCCGAACATCTGTTTTCTACACATTCGCGACCACGCTACGCCAGAAGGTTAGGGATGTGGAACCTACAAGTTCACATCGTTTCATCAGTCATTTGAGAGACCGTGGCAAGCTCGTGCGCTGCTACACTCAAAATATTGATCAGATCGAAGAAAAGGTTGGACTATCGACATGCCTCCACGATGGCCCTGGAAGCCGTGGGCGCTTTTCAAGAAAGTCGACAGCCAACATAAACCAGCTCAACAGGATGGTTGACGAGGTAAATGCCATGACGGACACAAATTCTTCAGACAAGTCTCAGCAGTCGTCGGATAACGAAGCTAGCCAGCAGTCTCAGTGCAGTCAGCCGAAATTTGAAAGCACGGTGCCTGCTTCTCAAGCCGAATCCGACCAATGTGCGACAGATGAAGCCCTGACCGCAGTAAGAAATCTGCGTCGCGACCTTCCAAAGTCAGGCGTGGAATGTGTTTTCCTCCACGGATCATTGGAGCTTCTACGATGTTTCTTGTGCGGTCGAGTGTGCTCGTGGGATGATGACGAACGCCAGCTAGAGACAATGTCAGGCCAGCAGCCTGAATGCCCTCACTGTGTAGGCGCTACGGTTGCTCGAGAAGAACGCGGCAAGCGAGCATTGGGTGTCGGAAAATTAAGGCCCGATATTGTGCTCTACGGCGAGGAGCATCCCAACGCGCACCTGATCAGCCCCATTGTTACACACGACTTGGCTCTATGCCCCGACCTCCTATTAATCCTTGGTACTAGTTTGCGAGTCCATGGGCTGAAGGTTATGGTCAGAGAATTCGCCAAGGCAGTTCACGCAAAAGGTGGTAAAGTTGTCTTTGTCAACTACACCAAGCCCCCAGAGAGTTCATGGGGTGACGTTATTGACTATTGGGTTGAGTGGGACTGCGACGCCTGGGTATCTGATTTACAAGGCAAAATCCCCAAGCTATGGCAAACGCCCGAGCCTCCCAAACTTAAGAAGAAGCGGGAGTCTAGTGGTGTTGCTGAGGACACCGAAAAGACCGAGACGAAACGCCCTGTTGCAGCTTACCCAGTTGCCCTCCGTGATACAAAGGCTACGGGGGCATATTGGAGCTCGAGAATAGTAAAAGAACTGCACAGAATAACTGGCCACGGTCCCCTAGAATCACCAGTCTTTACGCCACCAGCCATTGTCACAACAACAGAGACGCTCCCACCTGCCGACACGCCTTTGAAGACACCCCAAGGCAAACCTGATCGAGTCAGAACTAGAGCCCAACGGTCGCGCAAATCTGCACCAGGTGTTCTAGAGCGATCCAGCATGCCTCCCTCGACACTCAATCCCAATCATGGACGAACTCTGCGAAGTACCGAGACACGAGCGCACCTCTTAGGCGATGAGATGGCGCCTTCGAATGAAATCATTACACCTGAAAGGGTGCTTCTCCACGGAAGCTCGATAGCCAGTCTAGTCAAGTCGAGGGCACGAGAGCGCAAGCGCAAGAAGATTGATGGCGAGGAAGTGTCCCTTCCCTCCAAGCGAACACTAGGTTCACTCCGACTGGCTCCATTGAGGCCTCAGCCATCAGATCCCCGCGACATCATACCTTTCGACCGGCTGCCAACAATGGAACTCCCTCCAGATACCCCGGAACCATACACAGAAACTGGGCAATTGCAATCCATCTCACCGGTGATGCATCATACGGAACCGTTAATGCCTGTTTCGCATAACACGCGAAAGCAGACACATATCCGACGTAGCCAGGCATCTTTCATGCGCGGCCAGGATCTCGCTGCAAGTCCGGCGCCTATGCTGCCACCAGAGATGTCGCATGGACTGTTGGTATCTTCGCATGACCGGTGCAACCTGGTCATGAAGCATGTTCGCTCACAGAGGGAGGCGGATGCAGCTTTGGCGCTATCTGCGCTGAGCCAGGGCGACGCACGCCCAGTCATCACCAAAGAGTTCGCCATACCGCCGTGTACGGGCGTCGGGATACGCAAGTCGGCAAGGTTGATTCACAGGTCTGGCACGCCTACGAGCACTTAAGGCAGGGGTTGTTGGCTTATGACGGACGATTGCAAAGTTCACATACAAAGAGTAGCAGATTAGCGAGAACATCAGGGCCCAGATCCCTCAGAGCATTTATGACAAGGCGTTCGGGATAGCGGATAAGCCAAGTAGCATTACACTACAATTGATTGAATGAAAGTTGAATTTCTTTTTCCAAGACTCACAGGCCGATTAATTTCTTCTCCGCAATCGGCGCCTGCCAAGGTGACTCTTGAAGCATTGGAGACCCTCCCCCAGCTCTGCGTGGCTCGCTTGACTGGCGTTGAGCATTGTCAATGACTCCTGTTACTTGCCAAAGAGCGCCTTATCACGCCCTGATGCGGGTACCCACGGGGCTGGTCCTCGGGTCTGGCGACTAAGGGCGTCGTTGACGTTGAAGATGTGGGGTATCCAGCTCGTACTAGACAGTATGATTTGACTCATGGTAGCATGAGCTGAGGATCTATAAGTTGTCGTGTCAAACCCATCATAGACAACGTTCAATGGGATGAATATACAATCATTGTCTACCTAGCTTCTAACTATACAAGACACACGTCATCATGGGTTCCATTGGTCAAGGATCTTCGCAGCAGCTTCCTGTGCGGGGCAAGACTAACACCTCAGTCTTTGGAAGCGCTATCAAGAAGGAGTTTATGTTTGATCCAGAATGGAGAAATCTTAACCATGGTATGAAAGAGTCCGAGTGCGAGTAAGACCTCAACTGACAGGAGTTATAGGTTCCTTCGGTACATATCCTCAGGCTGTCCGAACAAAATTCCGCGAGTATCAGGATGCGAGGTAAATACCCTCGATCCTCTGATTGTGAACTTTGGTCTAATAATTATCAGTGAAGCTCGCCCTGACCCATTCATTCGCTATGAATATCCAAAAATCCTCGATGAGAACCGCGTCGCTGTCGCAAAGCTTCTCAATGCCCCAGTGGACAGTGTTGTGTTTGTCTCAAACGCCACTACTGGTGTTAACACAGTTTATCGAAACATGAAGTGGAATGAAGATGGGAAGGACGTCATAATCAGCTTCTCGACCATCTACGAAGCTTGTGGCAAGGTTGCGGATTATTATGTTGACTACTACAACGAAAAGGTGACTCATCGTGAGATCGAGCTCACATATCCTCTCGATGACGACGAGATCATCAAGAAGTTTGAAGACACTGTCAAGAATATCGAGTCTGAGGGAAAGCGTGTTCGCATTTGTACGTTTGACGTTGTCTCCTCTCGACCAGGTGTTGTCTTCCCTTGGGAAGAAATGGTCAAGGCTTGCCGTCGTCTCGACGTGCTGAGCATGGTTGATGGCGCTCAGGGCATTGGAATGGTGAAGTTGGACCTCTCCGCAGCTGACCCAGACTTCTTCGTGTCAAACTGCCACAAGTGGCTTCACGTACCACGTGGATGCGCCGTCTTCTACGTGCCTCAGCGCAACCAGGCACTTATTCAAACGACACTCGCTACCAGCCACGGTTACGTGCCCAAGCTGGTGAAACGCACTACACCGCTACCTCCCAGCTCCAAATCTCCTTTCGTTATCAACTTTGAGTTCTCCGGCACGCTTGATAACTCGCCCTATCTTTGCGTAAAAGACGCTATCAAATGGCGGGAGGAAGCTCTCGGCGGAGAAGATGCGATCTTGGAGTATATCTGGGACTTGAACAAGAAAGGCAGTGAGCTAGTAGCTGAGAAGTTAGGCACGACATATATGGAGAACAGCACTGGCACGATGCGAAATTGCGGTATGGCTAACATTGCGTTGCCCGTTTGGACTGTGGAGGGTAAAGATGGTGAGGTTGTCATCTCTGTGGAGGAGACGCAGACGGCGTTCCAGTGGATTCTAAATACGCTTATTGGGGATTACAAGACGTTTGTGGCGCTGTTCCTACATGGGGGGAGGTTTTGGATCAGGACGAGTGCGCAGGTTTATTTGGAGATTGAGGATTATGAGTGGTTGGGTGGCGTGTTGAAGGAGGTTTGTGAGAGGGTTGGTAAGAAGGAGTATCTCAAGTAGAGTCTTACGTGTATGGGATCTCAGTACTTGGGGAAATGCTAGTAGTAGATGAGACTAATTCGGCGGGATTTGATATCATGAGGTATTTCATAATCTAGGTATACTCAGTACCAAACTGCAAACGATCGGAATCTTTCCCGTAAAACAGTTGCTCCTGCAAGTGTCGCAATGTTGAAGAGTCCCCGGGGAGCAAAACTCCAGACTTTGCCAGCAGATTAGTCCTATTGCCTCGACCAGAGTGTGTTAGTGTTCATTGACACTTGCCATGCGGCCTAGATATTGATGAAGGTTGAAGGATCGAGGCGAAGCTTTGCTGAATCAGGATAGGATAACTCGATGGCAATACTCTACCTTGATCTTGTACGCCCTGCAGATATTCTCAAACCAGATCGGGAATACGGAATGACAAGCAGGGATCTGTGTGGGTTAAGTTATAAGGGTGTCAATCAATCGCCCAGTTTGTATGAATACGCTGTGCGCCTCGTGACGATAGGCATTCAGCTCCCAACGGCCAATCACCCCAGCAATTCTATAAATACGGATGTTCTCGAAGCTCACCTGCCAAGTAGTTACCATCTTTACTACCCCACAGCGAGTCATCTTCACTACAAAGAACACAATCTCAATGAAATTATAAGCCTCTTTATCAAGAACACTATCATGGGCAATTCTTCGTCTTCCTCATCAAATCTCTCCGAAGAAGCCAAGGATAAGAAGACGCTTTATGAGCGCTTCCAAGCCGGCAAAAAGAGTGTACCACTCAGCGATGAAGATATACTAAAGTACACGGGCAAGACTCGCGATGAGCTCAGCACATGGGCTGATACTCAACCCGGCGTCGGAAAGAATCAACTCGCGGGTAGCGTAACAGCTGGACCGATTTCTGGACTTGGAGGAGTTGCCATGGCCGACGGCCTTGGAGGCTGGGGACCGAGTGCACATCCGAACGACAAGAACAGAGGAATGAAGTTCCCTCCTACGAGGGAGAATGAAGCCAAGGACAATACCGAGGTGACAGAGGTGGTAGAGGATAAGAAGTGACATTATTGGCCGTGGAAGGAAGGATGAAATCACGACAGCGAGATTAATGATATCACATGCAATTATTCAATTTAGTATTGCTTTCTTTGACGTCTCTTTCGAGTGACATCTGGCTTTGGGTTCATATTTTCCAAACTTGAGTCGCTCAAACTAAATGAATGACTAGGTTCCATGCCTCGAATGAGAGACGAGGTCCGGGATCCCGAATTCACATGTTCCGTTTCTCAACAATGACCTTCTTTGACGATCTCGCTTACAGGTCGTTCTGCTTCTTGCGAGTGTCGAAAATCTTGAGAGCTTCCTCGGCGGCCTTGAGACCGCTGAGAGCCATGGCACCGAAGGTAGGACCTAATATATATTAGAAAAAGTACGTACCAGAATTGACATATAAAACTCACCCATGCGGTTGGCACCGTCAACCTCGGAAAGTTCCATTCCACCAACAATAAGACCAGGAACAATCTCGCGAGTTCCCTTAACAATGGCATCCTCGGCGAGGTTCATGTCAAGACCACGCATACCACCGAGCTTCTCAATGCGCTGCATGCTGACAAGGCGCTTGACACAGAAAGCTCCCATGGGGCCATCGTGGCCAGTCGTAGAGATGATCAAAGGAGCGTTGATGGTGTTGGGATCCATGCAAGATTGGTCATCGTGGTGCATGGAAACAAGAGTCCAGTTGGTGACCACACCAGCAATGCGGACTCCCTCCTCGGAAGGTCGGGTGATGAGATCCTCAACGCAAGTGGCGTTGAAGAGCTTGATGTTGGGCATCTGAAGAACCTTGGACATGATAGTCGAGGTGAAGAGTGCGGCGTGCTTGACAACGACGTAGTTGCCCTCATCTTCATAAGGAACACCAACCTCACGGAGGAAAGCATCAGCAGGCTTGCGCATGATCATGGCGGAGAAGAGCTGTCCTCCAAGCCAAGCACCACCACCAGGAGACACAGAGGCCTCAATGATGGCGATCTTGAGATCAGGACGCTTCTTGCCAAGGATGTAGGCAGCGCTCAGACCGCACGAACCAGCACCGATGATGACAATGTCAGACTCGGCATAGTTGTCAAGGTCCTGGAAGTAGCGACGGGTCATGGCGCGGGAGACCTGGCTCTCACGGATGGGAGCAAACTTGAAGTCATCCCACTGACCGAGCATCTCCTCAACGGTCTTGGTATTGATGTTCTTGCTCATGACTGGGAGCTTGGTAGATGTAGCAAGCTCTGCAGAGCGAGAGGGAGGGGAGATAGCAGCGGGAGGGGCCATTTTGATCTTGAGCCTGTTATTGTTAGAGTCTGGTGGTCAATAGAGGAGATGACATGATCCTTTCGCTGGTATTATCCAGATCAAGTTTTGCCGTATAATCTCAGCCACATCCCCCTATCATCAACACCACCAGTTTGAACTGATCATACAGATGAGAGAAGAATGGGCACCGGCTCATGCATGATACTTTACCTGAGAGGTCCCAATCAGGTCTGGACAAGACTACCGCTGAAAGGCTCCATGGCTGCTAAGGTAGCTTAGGAGAGCCGTACAGGTTATGATATCTAGCATATCATATGTGTCAGAGCAGCCCTTCATTACAGTTCAGATACAAACCTTGGATATTGTTCAATTGTTACAAGTCGAGTCAATGAATTGATGAAGAGGAAAAGAAAAAGAGTTGAGAATGGAACGACCTTGACCTTTTTATGCCCGCAGGTGAGGGGTAAAAGTAACCCGTTGATATCATCACGGAGCCAAGCGGCCGATGCTGGCCAACAGAATGCAATACCGAGTATTACCTACTGTAGACGCGTGTTTCTGATAGGTGAGTGTGTGGGGGTCTCCTGTTAAGTAAAGATGACTGCTGGGGTTGCACATCATGAGCAATATCCCCTCCATCATATCATGTATCATGATGTCAACTCAATCACTTCAATTGGCCTTCGTTCCATCCCTAATCACCCATCCCGTACCTAGTGGCCAAAAAAGTACCTTATACAATAAAAAGATTAAACAAAATACAAAGACAAGTCTAGCTGTTAAGCATGTGAATGTCCTTCGAGGTGGGGGATGCTCAGTTCCACTGAATGCGGCTTTTAACCGGCCATGACATGACAGAATGAACATGTCAACAACCCACTCTTAAACTTTATTGCTGCATCGGAGGTGTAATGCCGAGTTGAATGAGTCTTTAATCAGCCAATCATTAAGTGTGTAATTATCTAGCTCATTGGCGAGGTTCACCAGGGTTTCAGTGCTGACACGGCACTGAGCTGCATGACCAACTGACCTGGATGACAAAGTTCACGATATGAAGTTGGAGTCGGCTGTATGAGTTGAAACATATTAGAATACACGTATTAAATAATTGGAAAGATATCACGATGTATCTTGAACATTCACGAGCTGTCTTAGTTTCTCTTGAGTTGCATTGTCACATTCATGAGCGATATATCACTACACTAGGGAGTGTCGGCTGTATT
Organism: Fusarium sp. NRRL 25184; assembly: GCA_013755755.1. Taxonomy (NCBI): domain Eukaryota; kingdom Fungi; phylum Ascomycota; class Sordariomycetes; order Hypocreales; family Nectriaceae; genus Fusarium; species Fusarium sp. NRRL 25184. Next base: position 9,295 of record JABSSZ010000736.1, read on the forward strand.
CATTTGCCTCGCAACAGGTGGTATGATCTTTCTCTAAGCGAGCCAGTTGCATTCATAACTACTCCAGCCTCTCAGCTTGACTACTCATCTGTTGGCATTCGAGACGCCATACTGCATTGCGTCTAGATAAGAGTGCCATCGACATGGCTAATAACAAGCGTCGAAATAGTAGTTATAACTGCCAAATACAGATTTTGACAAGTAGTTTCCGCAGTACTCGGTGGCCTTTATCGTCATCTGCTTGTCTTCCTCCTTCATTTCCATTTCGCACTCGCATATTGCAAGTACCAGTACGCACAGCTTGGCATCATTTCGAACCCCCGTGAGGCTCAACATTTCGTACTCCAATTGCTGGGTGGTGCTCAGATTGGAATGGCCATATATCGGCAGAGTTCCCCTGGGAATAGATACAATAATATTCCGCTCGGGAACTTCGATCAGTGGCGATATGAATCGTCTTTCGATCTCGAGGCTGTCGCCCTCGAAGCAGGCCAGGATTCTGTATTCCATGTAGTCGATGCCACCTTGAACGAGGACTTCTCCGCGAAGATTATCAAGGTTCTCCCGCAGGCGACTTCTTGACTTCGGGTCTTCACGCCCTAAAAGACATTGTGCGATACTGTATGCATCGTAGACTCCAGACAAGTCTTTCAACCAAACGGCAATAATGATGATTCCCCTACCCCCTCTTTTGATGAGGCGTTCCCTCCAATTCAGAGCCCTCTCCCATGATCTGAAGAACGAGACGAACGGTGTTCTGATATGCTTCCAAGATAGATGGGCCTCGGCGGCCTGCCAGAATTCGTCGTCAGATATGTAACAACGAGGTCGAATGCTGCTGAAGTTGATGGAGTGTTGGCTAGCAAAGCGACAATTTTTGTCGTGGCATTCTACACGAAATCCTATCGGTGTATCAACGGCCTCTGGTAATTTGCGCGGATAGTTCATGTTGAAGAACTGAAGTTATTGCTCGGCTTCGGTTGTGAGTGCTAATCTTCCCCAAGTTCTCGTTTACGAGGGAGGATGTGTTAGGTTAGGAGAATTCACACAGCGGAGGTGACTCCTCAAGACGTAATGACACTATCACGTGGTTTTGGTTACAAATAACAGGCCAATGAAAAGAAATTTGTCCGGACAAACGAGCCTTCCAAGGATAATATATTTGGAGGAGTTGGGTAAGTGACTTCACAAGCGTCTAGTGAATATCAGCGAGTTGTAGAAACTCATGAATATTGATACCAAGGTCGTAAAGGACATTATAAGCTTGGATATACGAACAGTGTATTATCAAAGTGTTCATCTCATTTGACAATTACATGCCAGATACGATGGGGTTCCAAGAAGCTACCTAAGCATCCTTGCACTGAAGGGCTTCATGTGAAGAAGAAGTGCGTTTAACAGTGTCTGAACTACATGATAGCTGTAGCTATACGTTCTTCTATTTTCGAAGCTGGTGACATCTTTGTTCCCCAATTGACTGGCATGGTTCAGGATTTCGATCCCCACGTAGCACTGAGCTGCCTCCTCAATAGCGACCAGAACCTGAATGACTTATCACATAGTAGAATTCATGCAATGGTCGAGAAGGGATGCAATAGCTTCCAAATATCATATTATAAGTCTCGATAAAATAGAGCATACCACGGTGTTACTCAATGACCCGTAAATTGTCTGGGCTTGACATCAATTGCCACAATACCTACATATCCCCATCTCACAATAAATATACCAACTACAATTCATCTCCTGTTTATAGGTAGCACAATCCTTCTCTCATCAATACAGTCGGCCATCGTCATCCGATCTGTTCTTCATTATTCCATCTTCTCTAAGTGTTCATCAACACTGTGTCGGGTGATGTTGCATCAATCCATCCTCTAGTTCGAAATGGTACTCTTGCTTGCCGTTACTAAAGACTTCTCATGGTCTATTAGCTATCTCACATGTCTAAATTACTAAACCATTCCCTGTCATCCGGGTTCTGACAGAAAATCCACAAATTGCCATCACAAGAACGCAGAACTGCCAATCATCCAGAGCTCCGGTACGGTGAAATAGCTCGGATGCCAACCTTTCAGTAATTTCAACTTTGCCGTCGTCGCATTCCAGTTCAACTTCTTTAGGCATCATCGCAGGCAAGAGCCTTCGCTTGTCATTGATAAGTGGTGATATCTGTACCTGCTTGATTTCGCATTTCGTTCCTCCAAAACTTGCAAGTATCATATTTTCGGATGCGAGGATGCCACCCGTAATAAGGATCTCATCAATATGGGGATCAAGCTGTCTTGTTTCCTCGTCGGGTGTGGCTGGGCATACCACATAGTCCAGGGACTTTGCAATATCTTCCGCATCATAAACTACTCGGTTTCTCAACCAGATAGCAATAATCAGGACTTTGAAGACTCCCTTTTTGATCATTTGGTCTCGTCGTCGTAGAGCACTCTCCCAAGATCTAAAAAGCGAGGTGAAGGGGCTTGGGACTTGTTTCCGGGACAGATGATTTGCGGCGGCTTCGATAAAGCCCTGTTTGTTGTCAGTTATGTTGCATTCAGTGGTTAAGCTACTGCGGCTGTTCGTTTCCAGCTGTATTTGCTGTTTGCTGGCATATCGAGGCATGCCGTCGTGGCATTCTACACGAAAGCCGATTAGCACACTAATTGGCTCTATTCGATCAAGTGGAAGTTTCATTGTTATGGTGTGAGGGCTTCCTTCTGTATGTTGTTTCGTGTTTCTTCTGAGGCTCTCTGAGGAAAGTCGGGATATTTATATGGCAACTCAAAGGCATTCACTTAAAACAAAATACGCACCAAGAATTGTTAACCTGCTAAAGGTCAAACTTGAGCCTGGAAGTGACTAGTGCATATAAAACCGAAGAAAGCGAGCGTATAATTTACCCAGCCTTTGTAGGTTATCTACTCACAGCTTGAAATGATGCACACTGAGTTCACGGCGAGTACGTGTTATTAAGGGAAACAGTAACAGGCGCGATCTTCATTATAAGAGTTGAGTATTAAAGAGAGGAAGATACTTGAATAAGTAGTCTTGCTTGACAAAGGCTACCGGTCGTAAGTTAGGCAAACAATACGATTTTGATCTTCAGCTCCCATTCCATCAAACGGTCAAATAGTGACTAACAGAACTATCCAGAGGCCTTAAGTATCCTTCCCCAAGAGGTTTGGACTGTTTGAGTTACCGTTTAGCTTTGGTTTTCGCGTAATGTCCCGGTCAGGGGTCATGTGGAGGAGAGTTCTACGAAGGGACCAGACATTCACTCATAGCTACATCGCAAGACCAAGCTCTACCTTTCATAGGTAACAGTTCTTATTAACAACTTAATACTAGTCATTTGTTAATACTGTCTGTATCGCCTAGTTTAAGAATAGTAAAGTCACTTGTCTTCGCTTCGACCTGCGAAGCAGCACCTGGAAGATCGTGGTACTGAGTTTTATTATCCCTGCTGAAGGAAGGCCCAAGACCACCTCCTGCTTTAGTTATAGCTCTTTCATCTCTTTTTTTTTTGGTTCATGCCTGTGTCATTGCTTGTTCATTCGAGCTCTAGTTCATGGCTTCATAGATGTAAGGGATGCAACAGAGGTTAAGAACACACAAAGATTAATATCCAAGGACCCAAGCGGTGTCTTTGAGTCGTATTCTCAAGTTAACTATTTCTTTCACGTCCATTAAGATGTTGCACAAAGTCTGCTGTGAACCAAGGCTTGCTGGTTAACAGGATTGTTTTATCTTTATGGAAAGCAACCATGCAACAAAGGGGCAAACTTTACACTTACCACAGTGATTCTATTATGTCTTAAATCATTTTAAAATAAATCTCTTTCCTCATTTTTCTGTCAAGAGTAATAACTACGCATAAGAAAGCTCATATCGACGATGTTCTTCTTCAAGATCTACCCTATTGCAAGTGCAAGTCAGACAAAACTAGCTCCATAGCAACAACTTTGCTCAAAGTCGTATAAAATCCAGCCTCATAAGATGGCCTATATCTTCTTCCTTGATGTTTTGACGGAGCTTCCACTAGATTGTCATATGTGCTTTTATGTATTCATTTAATGCGACTGCAAGCTCTCTTATGTGGCATCGTGGGCGGCTTCAACAGCCTCTTCTCAGCAGCTTCGCCGTGATGCGGCCAAACATCACAACTTCACGGCCTCCTTTCCACTGCAAACACTATACATACACATTAGTCAACGAGATTCGATCTACCCTACGGTGCTCGTACGCTATGTAGACAATTTCGATAAGAGTCAGTGATTGTGCTGTATCGGGTCCACAGTCACAGTCTCTTACTGTTCTCATTCTCACCAGCTTCACGCTCCCTCCCGTATTCAAGCTTAAGGTTAGGCCTAAGTCAGACTATTGAGAAGCACATTCCTGAGCATATGCTCGTCGACAAAAACAGCCACACCGCCAAAGAGCCTCAACATGACATCCAAGTGTGCATGCTGACTGACAAATGACGCTCTCGAAATCTGTAACAGATGCATGACACCTGCATAGCATGCTCTACGTTTCGTGCCTCATTTCTTCTGCTTAAGTGTCGAGTCGAGACTCGTCAACTCCGTAGCGGTGAACGATTGAATGCCTCATGAGCAGACGTTTGCAAAACAACGTTCACCACGTCTTCCGCAGCGCAGATGCAAGTATCTCTGGTTTGGGAAGTTGACTGCAGACGCAGTAGCATCGCTCTCAAGAGAGGGGAACAGTCATGTGCGCATCAAGCAGAGTCCTCAACGAGAGTAAAAAACTGCCCATTTGGTGATTGCGCATTTGCCTTCGCTCCATGTGTGAGGCTATAGAACGAACAGGATGCCCTCCTTTCTGCTGTTGAGATGGCGGTGAGCGAAGTCGTTGCATTATGAACAATCCAATCACAGACGATAGCACGCAATGTCTCACACTGAGGTTAGATTTGCGAGGTTTGACCTCGGAGGATCTCTTCTCAATTGCATATGGCGAGTGATGCACATGATACATTGAAGGGAACCGGGTTTAAAGATTCGACGAGGGGTTGACCTGGGAGACTTGGAGTAACCCTATTGAGAAGTGTAGACTGATTGGGAGGCTCGGCAGGCAAAGAAATGCAAGTCTGACCATGCAGCCTCGTTCTGTAGATCAGGGCAGATCGAGCATTGCATCCGCCCCATTCGTGCAGCAACTTAGAGTAGCAACACATCCATCCAGTGATCCGCCGACTTCGGTCTTGTACCTCAGATCGAGACTGTTTGGAGTCCATCACAGTACTAAACTCTGTTCAAAACTAGTTTCTCTAGTACGCAGATAGGCATACGATAATTAACTAACTCATTGTAATGACCTGGAGGCCAGAGAAGCGAAATAATAGACCCGATCTCAGCGGATACCCCAGTTGACACTCCCGTGTCTCACCAGACTCCAGATGCCGCCCACAAGGCAAGGCAAGACAAAACAAGACAAGAGCAAAAGCAGGACCGGGAGGGGGAGCACGGGTCACGGATAGATGATGCCAAGCAAGATTGACGGTCCTGTCGGCCTCTCTTCCTCACCCCCGTCCCCTATATCCGTAACCAGCGGTGTCCCCTCCGTCCCCGTACAGCACAGTACCAGTAGGGGACAATATGCAGCAGCCTCAAAAGAGAAATATCGTCAATGCACTCCTCCCGCCCCGGACCTAGGAGCTTAGTCCCGCGTAGCGGCATCCAATATCTCCGCTAGACCAGATGGCCGTCCCCATTCAGAAGCCTCACCTGAGCCCAGCCTTGTCCATCAGAGCAGTAGCGTGCGGTGGGAGTTCTCTCTTCTCCACAGTCCGATGTGATATGGGTTTTTTATTCTTACTGTAAGCGACGCGATGGCATTAAAACAAAAGAGACAACAATGGGCTTAGACTAACTGCAAGAGATCGGCACGCCATGCGAAATTACCGGGATCTCCACACGGATGTGAGCCTATGATAGGCTTGGGTTAATATGCAGACCAGACGTAGACGAACATGGTTCTTTTTGCTGCAGCTTTTGCTTTTTCGAGAGCTAAAGGCTCATGATTGCCTCTTATTTTCTTACTGGGCGCGCTCAGGCCGCCCGCTCTAATGCGGTTGACTTTGCCATCATCCAGGATGAAGAGTCTGTGTTCAATTTGCCCTTGACTCGCGTTGAATGTCGGTCTGAAAGATGCACTGTCAAAGCACGATTGAGTTCGTCCAGAAGGATGGCATCCTTGCCCTTGTAGAGCCTCAACATTTCGTTAACCGGCCAGTCAGGCAGTAGATACAACGATGTTGCTCAAACTTGCCAAGACGAAAGATTACGGATCAGCAATGGCCACCTACCTTGGACTATCTTCTTGTTGCTGCCCAATCATTGACTGGGAGTCTCCTTGTTAACAGTTGACAACTACATTGCAAGGAAGCCCCTTACTGTATATAATTGGTCTTGACCATTTAGGAATATCGTATTCGTCTTGCTGACTTGTCCCTGCGGCAAGCTATCCAAGAGCCAGGTCTACACCCACAACGTGTTTTGAAAACATTAAGCCGATGTCGATTGTCAAATTCACGGCAACTCGGTTTCCGATGAACCGGGTTTGTCTTGAGAACCTGGAAACATTAAAACTTGATGATCAGATCACCTGGCCTGGTTTGAGATATACATATAAGCGCGCATACATGCATGCAGAAACAGTGTCAACGAACCCTGTTAGAACTCGGTGGGCTTATTCAACGTTTGGATTTCATCACGCCAGGTTTTTTCTTGGCCGTTGAAGACGTGTTACATATTATATTGCCTTCATGCCGCTCAAGTTTAAGTGTCGCTTCTCAAAATCATGTCATATTCATCTTCATAACCATAAGGAAAACGATAGATCACGATAGATCACGAATTTGCTACAGTGTCCACTTCAACGAAACAGTTCGAGATTACCGAGAAACCAGGGGTGACAATCCTGCGCAATCTCTTGTACTTGTCTCATCTGAAGTTGGGATGCAACTCAAGATCGTGCCTCGCACCAAAGATAGTAATTACGACACGTCATTTCAGAGAATCTCCTGTTTGGCACCTACAGAAGCAATTCGCAACGCCCGAGAAAGTGATCGTTTGCTTTCGTTATTCTTATGATGAAGGACACATGCTCGCCACAAGCAACTCTAAAGTTCACTTCGTGAATCCTTAATTGCGAGAGGATATAGGTGTGTACTGTAGATATGTAGTATTCGATATATCAGAATGACTACCAGATGGACTGTGGCGAAGGGCCGGCGATCGAGTGCCACGCGACATTAGACGTTTTACGGTTCGTCTGCCTGTGGTCTATTGGGTGATGGACGCGGTTCACAGTGGCTGAAGAGCCGGGTCCCCATTAGCTCAACAGGGGTCGGCTCAACCACACAGTTCGTAACGTGGCGCGATCAAGCCAGCTGAGGAACTTGGTCAGATCATTGTTGCCTACAGATCCTTCAAATCACATCAGATATCAATTCCTTGAGGCGGACAGCTGCATACCCCGACAACAAGGAGCTGAGGGCCTGGCTACCTGAACAGCTTTTCCCGAGGCTGTGGTCGCGTAAGTTCACCCCTTGTTAGCTGCTGCAAGGAGGCATTGCATCGCTGAGCTATTGAGTTCCTTCTCCCTCAATCTCCTGATATAGAAATTCGGTACAAGTATTCCTTTATCCTGGTTGCGTCTCGTCGGCAAGGGGATGATTGGAGTTAAGTCTGTCAACTAACGATTAGAGCTCGATGACTAAAAACAAGCTTGAATCACCAACGCCGAACTGGAAACACTCCCCTCGGATGTACGCTGTAAACCTCAATCTCATTGTTTCGCGGGAGGCTTCACATGTCGTACAGTACGACGTGGGAGACTGCTGAGTGACTGGCCATAGGAGGAGGGGGGCGTGTGATAGACGATGTAGTAGCGAGATTTTGCTCCAATGTGGGCTCTGGACAGAGCTAGGATCTGGATCTTGAACAACATCGCCCCTCCACGGGAGGCTACATGTACATCCAATGTGCCACCAATAGAGTTGTCGGGCATGGCCGGCCATTGAAGGGATCAAGATGGGTTATCCAGTCGCTTCTTGATGCGAAAGTCCAGTAGCTCAGTTTACTGCTCTTTTCTTTTTCTTTCGCCGAGCTCTGTTGCGGGCTGGACCGTCACCGAAAATCGCGGGCAGGGTTATCGCTTTTGGCTGCAGTACTATGACATCGAACCTCCAGATTTCGGGTCACTGGTTTCACCAGCGGTCTAGTGTTTCTATTTACCATTGACCGCAGTGCGAAACCAATAATTTGACAGTATTGTCTCTCCCGCACGCGTAAGTAACGAGCTTGGTGTTGGGATCAGCTTCCTTGAATCAGTCCAGGGTAGCTTTGCAGAAGAAGGACTGTAAGAGGCTGTACAACCTTGATTGGGGTTGAAGCAGTGAGCACCAATTGCATCAATAGACTTTGGGTGAGAGATTTGAACATGGGTGGGTCGAAGATCCGAACGCCTCTAGCATTCGCTCATGGGCCGTCAGTGAGCTACAATGAATTGATAGACGCAACATCAAGAGCAGAAATGTAGTGCAAGTATAGTGCACGGGCTCCCTTCTCTCTTCAACGTCTTCTGTCGCATCTGTGCTAGGTACCTCAGCAGGTCGAGTCCTTCGTGATGGAATACCACATTGGGACAACGGAATTGATTGTGTGAAGGCCGCAATCATAACCTTAAACATGAACGTTGCAAGGATGGGAGTAGTCCCAAGATTGATACCTAATTTAGGGAAGTAGGTAAGGTACCTACTTCGATAGAATTATTCCAAAACAGTGCGATCCTTGATATTATGAGGTCGCACTCTCTGTTGATAACCGGAATTGAGAATGCGAGATGGAAATTTGGATGCAAACGGGAGAAAGTGGAGAATGACATTCCTCTCCCGGCAGTACCTGACTCCTTCCAACATCACAATTCTGGTTCCTAAGGGCAAGTTCCTCCCTTCTCTTGACTTCAAACGCTGAAGAAAACTTCCTCCTTCATCTTCACAATCGTCCTCAATACCACGTCAATTTCTGTCAATATAATTAAGGCCTCCAATTGATGTGCAGTCGCAAACGCGTCCGCAAATGGACCTAATTGCGACGTTCATATCTTGAGTGGAGGTTCTTCATCACCAGGTATTTACTGTGCTTATCAGCAAACGCCGAGCTTCAGTTCATGCCTCCCTCAATTGAGAGATAAATCTCTATGGGCTTCCGAACCAACATCGCCCTGCAATGTTGTACAACGCGAACAATGCCGTCCCATTGGTAGCTTGATCGACACACAAGCACGTACTCCTCTAGAGGCGCAGTCATGTACAACCACACCACGCTGTCCAGAACGAGGGAGGCCGCGCGATAGGTCAGGAAGAGGGCAAGAGACGACGTTAGGGAAAGTGCCAGATCTCTAATGTGCGATGTGCGATGCGTGTGCAACATGACCTGCATGATCTCAGAGAACCACCAACCTCATCGGCACCAGCCCTCGCTCGCTTGTTTTCCGCCTGCAATGCACATATCCTGCTCAATCCCTTGATCCAGTTTTACATCAGCGGGTCAACGGATTCTTTTTCTGCCCTCCTTCCGAAGAACTTGGCGGTACGTACGACATTGAGCTTACAGTACAAAGACACTGGCATTTGCTTTTTCCTTCAAGCAAGGAGTATCAATGGCAAGGCATGGAGTTTCTGGAGAAATGGTGGTACACGTTTTGTTCCCCTGTATACATGTCTCAGCTTTGACTACTCAAGCTTTTGCGTGGTTGTTGAGGATGCCCTCGGCTTGAGCCGACCAGCTGCAACAAATGATAACGGATCGATGAGCAACCATTGTGCAATACCGTCCCCATGCCCTGTTACTAGTCTGACTGCCCGCAAACAGGACGAATTCAAATGCCCCTGACCAAGCGTACAACATGAGACCCTTTTGTTTCTCCAAAGGCTTTGGACGAGCTCGAAGTATAGCCACATAAGCCATGTATCGCTTGGCTGTTTCGAATTCCACCGACGCTTCAGTTGATGCTCATAGCGACTCTGGACTGTCCTGGTGTACCAGGGCATTGCACCAATCTCCAAGAACGAACATTAGAACATTGGCGAAGCAAAGAAGCATCCGAACAATAAACCCTACTCACTCAGTGTCCTGCATACTTGACAATCCTTATCACGTGGCCCGAATCGGGTCCCATTCACCTCGAGCTCACTGAGACATGCACGTGTCCCGGACCTGGAACAGGCTGTGCTGTAGCTGCCTAACCCCGGTCATCGGGATGGTTTCAACTGAGCACCATGACAAAATCTCAACACATGGAGCTGATCCCGCCAATGTGTTGTCTTATATCAGACAGAGATGGTGAATCCCTGGACCAGGAAGCCTCATCCTGCATGCTGGATTTAAAGGATGTGTGACTCAGAGTGCAGGTTGGGACAAGAAAATCTGTGAAACGTCGCTGGAGATGTCTTACAGGCCACCGTGCAACAACTGTGAAGCGAAGTCATGAGCCATAACGCACATTGCCCTATAAGCTCGCTCGTCCGAGTCGACTTGGTACATCGAGAGCACTCAACCACTGTGACGGAGTGGAATCCGGAGGAACAAGGCGGGGTAGAGAACAAGATATGTTTCGCCTCCACGAGTGTCGGGTTGAACGATTCCCTCCCGGATTTGCTTCGAATAACCGCCTCATGTAATCAAAATCTAAGCCAAAGGTTTGTCAACCTTGCTGCGAAGAGATTTTGGCCTTGCATCTGGAAGAACTGCCCGAAGGTGGTTCGGGAAAGTATAGTCACGGACGACATCATCTACAATGATGTTTGAAAGCAAACATTATAACATAACACTGAAATGCTAAGGCATGTTCTCAGGTACGGACCGATGAGATTCGGGTTCTTGGGCCCCAAAGGTGTGGTGGGGAGCGGGTGCGAGGATTTGACGCTAATCAAGTCCCAACTTCGTTACCTCAAAAGGGCTGTCGTTACCTTGAAGAGGCATGATTGGTCTCCCTGAACCAATATTTGAATTGGCTCGCGTCGTCCACCAAGAATTTATGACTGCTGTAGGGCGGTTCCCTTGCGAGCGGCCCGCGCGCCATGTCTATCACTAGCATCCCAATAGCACATGCTGCAGGATCTTACAACTCAGTTGGGCCAGTCTTGCTTGCTCACTTGGTCAATCAGCAGGTCTGAGCAGAGCTAGGCGCTACAAGCAAGGACGATCCCTACAGCTACTGTTGCACCCCTGAAGTGATAACCCCGGTTCCCTGTGCAGATCCCACACCCGCACCTTTTCTCAAGGCCGTCTCGAGCTCTGAACCTTGATGCTGTGAGTTGTGGAAAACGTCAACCAGAAGAACCAGTGCGATATTCCCCTGGCTTTTCCGTTGAATGTCTGAGAACCTTTCAAGAGCCGAGGTGGCGTTCGTTCAAAGACTTCTGTTCAACCTAGCCCTGGTAGTGTCATGCTACATCAATAGCCCCCCGGCAACTGGCAACTGGAGCAGAAACAATACACCCGCTAGATGCCTGCTCCGTCGCGAGACTGACAATGATAATTCGAGCCGCTCAGTTCTGCATATTGAATCGTGGGGTTTTGGTTTACATGGCTTGCCTGTTTCCCATCAGAGATTCAGGTTGTTGATCGGGTGTATGGCTCGCACAGGACACCCCTGCCTGTAGCGTTGTGCACTTCTCGACTGCGGGTAGCAGGCAATTACTTGCATATGTGTGTAAATTGCCATGATGGGGACACAAAACCAGTGGCTATTGTCAATGGCAAGTGACGAGCTTGTATAAGATAAGTGGCACTCCCCTTTGAGACTTCATGTGCATACTTGCCTTGAGTCAAATAAACAAACAGCTCGACAGGCGGAAACATATTATACCAGAAGTCCATTCAATCACCAGGTTATATTTCTGGCTCTAGTCTCCGCATCAAATTCAGCCGGGCAAGGATTCCATTACGTTTGCCAGGGCATACCGAATTGAGGAAGTTGACTTGGAATGGGTATGGCCACCGATGCATACGCTTGGCTACACTTATTGACATCTCCCTCAACCAAGGCCGAGTCAGCCATTGTATCTGTTAAAGAACAAGGGCTATCACCTTTTTCTGGAACCTCCACCTATACTCCAGAGGTATGGTTCAACATGATCTTTTTGGGCTTCCGATTTCACTACCCCAACATCGCCATCCTCCTTGATTATTTTCTAACTGTTCTTCCCCGCTTTATAACTCGTATCAACGGCCCATGTCGCTCCTCAGCTTCCTCCAAGAGTCGACGGCAGTGGCGTTTGTGTGCCTCCAAAGTCTTTGGACTGTGAGAGACCGCGATGCCTGTGTGAGAAACTTCAATAATCACCTCGATGACCCATGTATCCCTTTGGCTTTCCCATCCCTTTATCCCTTGCCTCAGGCTTTTCACTCTTCCCGGGCGATAGAATTGCACAGTAATTGTTGACCATTTGGCGTCAGTTCATGAGGGTTCGTACCAATTTACGAAGGAATGAAAGGCCTCAATTGGAGCCAGGGGCTTTGACAGAATGTTCACATACGCACAAAAAGAAAAAATGAGACTAATTGAAGTGGGTTGACAGATTTGACTCAGAAGAGTGCCGACAAGGCGATCACTGATCATCCTACGCCAGCGGACCAGGGTCATATTTTGATCAAGTTTGATCCTTGTTCAGCGACACGGACTCCCAGCACCCCCGGCGAGCAAGAGTTAAGCCCGTCCCAGCTTCGCTGACGATTGCACGCCTAGTCTGCCTGGCGCATCCTCACCTTGGGGTATCGACTGGAGTGGTGGTCGATAAAGTTGATCTTTGACGCGAATACGGTCAATTGATGTGTGGTGGTCTGTTGATTCCAAAGTTTTTGCTCTTTTGACGACTGATCATCGGGACAGAATTGTTGGAGGCTAAGCTGAACAGCGAGCTCCATCGCAATTTCGCTCCGCGGTGATCTGAAAGATTGAAATTTCAGTGGTCCGCTTCCGAAGATCTCTCTTTCAAGCTTGCTTTCTAAGGTGAGTTGTGTTTAGCTCTGATCTGTTTCCGTATCAACCCTGGTCTGCCGGCTGCAACATCCTGTTCTCGCATGTTGTAAGAACTTTGGGGGTCTGTTCTATTGAGGAATATGACCCCCCAACCAGTAACTAGGAGTTCACAAAGGAGAAAACAAATGGAGACGGGAAGACGGGAGCGGACCCAGTACGGTTAGGACCGCACCTTTCTGGGATGGGACCCTCTTTCTCTCCCTTGAGCCTTTCCTCCCTTGAGGCCCATGGGTTCCACGTCTATTACTGGACAGTGCTCATCAGCCATTATAAACGATCTTGGCTGGCCCTTGATATCCAGCTGATGCCGCCTGCGCCGTGCGCCATGCACTACCGACACCCTTGCACACCACTATCGATTCGCTCGTTCAAGCGTAGCCAATCATCGCGACTCTTGCTAACGACACCCCTCAGGCTTCCCGATAGACTACCGCACGCATTACGCACACATTCCACCGTTCAGGCACGTTACAAACCGTTCTTTTATTTAATTTGGATTCTCAAATTCTTGCCTTTTCTTATTTTCGGCGCTTCAGCTGCGAGATGCACAATACCAAGTAAACATATTTCTTTTGAGGCTAGTGTGTCTCGTCTCCTTGCGTTCATCTCCTTTCCTAGCTTTTTTCTTGGGGTCTCGAGATCACGGAATGTCCCAACGTCCCATCAAAGGGGGTGTATCCAGGTTGTTCGTCGTTAACGCTGCCACGGGTTTGTGGTGTCCCCTTATTGCCGCCATGGCGTACCATGATAACATGGATCCTGGAGACCTCGGGATGCTTGTGGGTAGATGTTAAAACAGCAAAGGCTTCTCGGGGTAGCACATGATGGATTATATGTGAGCACCAGTCAAGTATCTCAAGTCATGCCTCCTGAGGACTGGCACACAGAAGCAACTCAGATCGAGCTTCTCCACCATTTCCCGAACCCATGATACATCCCCTCCCCACCTGTTGACGCTGCCGTCACCCTTGCAGGAGGCTTTGAGACACTTGAGGATCTGGCATAACGGCCAAGGTGGTAGATTGCTAGCATCCGCAGATGCCACATCCACGGCGTTTACTACCAGCATTACCTAGCTCCTTTACTGTAGCCAGCGCTGCCACTACTGCAGGCTTGTTCTGTATGCAAGTTCATGGTTGTTCCCTCGTCTCCAAAAGCTACTTTCAAGATAGACGAGTGGGGGGCGGGATCGCCAGACAGGGTCCCGCAGACTCGACTTAACAATGTTCAAGGCCAAAAGCAACCAGACGGCACCTTTTGCTGCTCCCTCCCTCCATTACCCTTGCACTTCGTCTCCATTTCTCCTCTAGTCAAGTTGTTCCCCATCGTCATTGGCTTCCGTCAGGAAGGGATGGAATAGATACATCACTCCATAAGCTCAAACTACTCGTTTTGTTTCGCCCTTTCTTCCTTGCCTCCCCGCCCTTCGGCCCAATATCCTTTCGAAAAACATCTGAATCATCACTATCTCCCCTTGATGCAGGGCAATATCTTACATGCACAAGTCCAAATTCCCAAAAGAAATGCTCTCTCATGTTTCGTGTCCCTCATCTGCCTCCGACACCTGCACCAACACTGTTTGTCAAGGCTCTTCAATTCCTAAATCTAAGTCAAGTCACTTACCCGCACTGAACCATCTACCCGTCTGTCTGTCTCTCTTTCACACCCTAGCTTCAATCCGAGCAAGTCGGATCCATAGGCTCGCGGGATCTGTCGTGAACACAGCGATGTCGTGAAGCTGAACTGACCGACAACAGCCTCGTACGCCCTTGCAGCTGAACGACGTATATTGCAATCTTGGAGACCTTCTTTTGACCCTTGGTCTCAGATTGTCCCTGTTGATCGCAATTGGAAACTTGTCAGCAAGGTATGCAATATGTTGATGCTACGAAGCTGCGTTGCTTGAAGCACGGCAACCAAGGTGGCAAGCCGACGCCATCATCCCTCCTAGTACACAGGAAAAGACCAGACCTGACAGAGTCTCCAGGAACATCCCCTCAACGGCCACCGTTAACGAGCCATCCTTGCACTATCTGTTTGTTTGTTTTCTTTTATAAGGTGTCAAGACCAACATTGCCACGCATACCTGAGCACCCTAGCCTTAACTTCCCGCGTCAAAGAGTTCACTACCCCAGGTTGAGTATCATTCTCCCTCTTCTGAAGGTTCTTCTGCTACTAAAGGCAAGGAAACCTGTCCTCTTGGAATGCAAGTGTCTTTGGACTGGATTGGAATCAAAATTACCCCTCTCAGTTCCTCGCAACTCTCCAGTAGGATCCTCGCCATTCACCTTTACTGTCTCAAAGCGCCACCTCCAGGACGCCAAAGCAATTCAAGGGAGAGCCTGACCGACAACACTAAGCATTCAACAGCATCACCACTGCATATTGCTGCATGCCCTGTGCTAGATCAAATCTCCGAGAGTCAAGACTCGTACATCGATCGTTGTCTTGGTCGACCCAGACCCGCTGCATAAGACCACGTCGAGACCTGGTTTAAACTACGACCGCGACTACTTCTATCCAAGACAACTGGTCAACATTCTTAACTCACCTCCCTGGACCAAGACCCATTTTCTATCGTTCTCCCTTCACGGCAGCTTGAATGTCTACTGTCAAGTTCCAGTGTCCTCCCTACAAGCTTTTTGAGGTGAGTCGCAACTTAGACCTTGTTCCAACCCTATGACAAACGGATCCCTTTTGTTCTTCGACGCCGCCCACGAGTCTGCAAAGCGTTTCTCTTTTGTCTCCTCTTATCGGTTTCTGCTGTCTTTCAACGTCTCGTCTCCATAGTGTTTCGGGAGCTCAACACTGACTTCAACAATCCATAGCCTGACTACCATCCGCAAAAGCCCATCATCGTCGGAGTTGACGACAGGCTTGAATCGCCTGACACGATCGCGCTTCGTTACGAAGAAGCTGCTCGAGCAGAGACCGGGGGAGACCCACGAGGGGACTCCCCTCCTAGGCTCTTAGAGATGGCGACTTACACTAAGGCCCAGCTGCCTTCCATGCATGGTAAGTTAACATGCCCGATGCTCGATGGGACAGCCCATGAGAGACTGGAGTCAATGAAGTGCTGTGTTGGAGCCGTCTCAGGACTTTTGGAGCAGCTTTGACAGGATCCCGAACTGAACATTTGCTAATACAATGCCAGCTGGTTACGATGTTGCCCGATACCAAGATGCCAGTTACGAACAGTACTCTACGCAGACCTACCCGAGTCAGCAGCAATCCGACAAGTTTGCTCACTTGAACCAGCAATCTTTTGCATCCAACAATGCTGCTGTGGCACAGTATATACCCTCTGGCCCTACAGTTTTGTCCTGCCAACCCGCAACGGGCATTTTTGGCACGAAGGTTTTTGTCAAGCTCTCGTCTCAATACGATTTGTTCTCGTTATCGACGCCGATTCCAACGTGGTTTTTGGTGTTCGGATCTGAGAAGTGCTCTGCCCAAGACGTTTCTCGAGATATACAAGAGGGGTCAGGGTTTATCTACACCTGCAGTGGAGATGCGCCTCAGTTTTTGGTCACAAACTGTGGAAACAGTAATGTGCCATTGTCACTCGTCCTCGATGGTCCTTCTGGAGAAGAAATTTCTCGAATCCCCGTTGGTACTTTTCAGTATCTTGAAGGGTCCGGGGATGACATCACGAGGTCGACTAAGATGCCTAAGCATGAGGACGCGGCACCTGCCACCACGATCGATCAGCCGAGTACCTCACCTAAAGGTGAGCCTCAGCTACCATCAGAGCCTGGTACAAATACCTATGAATATCCGACTCAGCAAGGACAATATGCCAATACATTCCCACAAGCAAACAGCGACATGATTAGTACTTACAATAGAAGCACGAGCTTCACGGACCCTCACTACCATCGGCGTCCAACGGCTGGATGGAGTCCTTATCCGAGCACGCTGGGCAGCACAGGGAGGGGCCCCGGTGGATTGGATACTTCCTTGGTTGGGCGTCCGCCTTTGACACCCTTGGGAATGTCTTCTCCGTCTCACTCTAACGGCGCTCCTCAACTTGTCCGAACCAGCACCATCACTGCCAATGCTGGAAACAACACAAGTTACCATCCTATCTCGCTTTATTCTGGCAAGGCGGTTTTGAAAATCTCAGGCAAGCTGGAATCGATGGCCGAGAACTGGACATCAGAGGAATGGGCCAACCGTCGTCGGATTGTCCTCTTCCGCAAGACACAAAAGGGATCGACAGTTAACGCTACCTGCCAAGCGGTAAGCGTCAATGAGCGGCCAACCAACAGCATCTGTATATCATGCATCTGGTGGGCCGAAAAAGGTGAGTGTTATGTCACGTCGGTCGACACTATCCACCTTCTCGAGCAACTGGTCGCAGCACCGAACCGTTTCAGTGTCGAGGAAAAAAACCGTATTCGCCGTAACTTGGAAGGCTTCCATCCGCAGACAGTCTCCAAGGCTAAGCCAGATAGTGAGGAGTTCTTTAAGATCATCATGGGCTTCCCCAATCCCAAGCCACGCAACATCGAGAAGGACGTTAAGGTATTCCCGTGGAAAATTCTTGAGTCTGCCCTCAAGAAGATTATCGGCAAGTACAGCGTTAATCCCAGCACGCCGGTTCCTCCCCCAATGATGAGCCAGACCAATGGAGGGTATGCGCCTTTACCCACTCCTCCTGGACAAAGCATGGCCCCAGCTCATCCTGATGCTCATACGCAATACTCGCTCCCTCAGCACCACGACTCGATACCTTCCCCGCGATCACTATCAGGCTCTCAACCTAGTTGGACACCGTACACTACGGCTCCGGGATACTCTACAGCTACATCTCGAACGCTGAGCCCTGGTCTTCGTCACCACAGTCCGCAGCAACCGCCTCTGCGTATCAACACAACACCCCTGCCAGCGGTTTCGACCTACGACAGCCGAAGTGGAGGATATGGAACAAGCGGTTTGCATACCCCGCTGAGCCATCACCCACCAACTGCAACTCCTCCTCGATGGGACTCCACGCCTGCAACATACCCAGAAGGCTATCCCAGCCTGACGTCACAGACAGCTCAGCCAGTGTACGGTGCAGCGGGATATGCAGAGCCTGCACCAAGAGCATGAAAGGGCCATGGCGCTCAGTCGCCTAGGTCATCATCGGATGACCATTGAGTGCCCCGCGGGCCTTCTATCTCGTGTTGATGGCTTGGTTGTGTCGGAAGGTTGTATCAAGCAGCCTCGTGAACATTGAAGGAGGGTCGTGGGGGATAGTCAGGTGTTGTGGCGCACGCCAATGGCGGAGTTCAACGAGACACCACCTTGTCTCAAAGCGGCCCTCCCAGATCCATGTTCCCTTCGAGGTTCCCGTTGATGATGGCGCCACTGGACGTGCAGGTTGTGGCTGGGTGATGCTGTCCACGCCAGGCCCTGTGCCTAAGCTTGGCCTAGACCTCAGGTGAAAGAGCAACCAACAAGACGTGCCACGGCTCGGGCGCCAACCTCGGGGAATATCGCAACTCTTTGACCCCCCATCCCCATCCTCTTTCTTCTAGCGTGTGCGCGCTGGATGGTCATGCGGTCAAAGCACGGCACTCTACAGTACCCTTCAACCACACCCTCTTGTTGGCCGTGGATCAATGGAGCTAGAGGCTGAAGACCCAACCACGACTTGGCGGGTAGATCCGTCGAGCGCAAAGCAGGGATCAGCTGTAGGCCTCTGGCCGCCAAACCAATCACGCAACGCCGCACCGCACCATCGACGCCATACGCCACCTACACAATACAACACTACGCTAGCGCGACACTGCACTCAATGCCCAAGCTTGTGCACGACGTTTCTAGGCGTCATATTCTTTCTTATTTCATCTTCATGCTGCTTGAGCCTTTTTGTCAATCTCGAGTAATGCTTTCTCGGCCTGATAGGCACACTATGACATTTCTTTATCTTTCCTACCTTTATCGAGGCAGTGACCTCATTTACTATCATGGGTCATGTATGGTAGCATAGACGTGTCGCCTATTCCATGCTTATCTTTTTCTTGTTTTTCTTTTTGCTATTGGATTGCGTTTACTCTCAGGTATCTACACCATAGAGGATCTCATTGGATTGTTTCTGATTGGATTGGATGGACATAGGATAGACGGAATAACGTGACTGGGATTATGGGCACGAATGGAATGTTGAATGGAGGTACTATGATGGAATGTCAAGGGGAGATTTACATGGGCTGTTATTATTTATGTCGATTTACCCTAGCTGCTGGGAAATGTGGTTTGGATGGACTTTGATCAATAGGCATTATACCCTTGTGTGCATTCCTATGGCCCTTGTTCTGTATGGCTATCTCAATCCTCCCTCGTCGGCTTCAGCATGGTATCGGTTATGTAGAATGGCGTTTTACACTGGCTGGGCAAAGGAATGGACATGATTCTGTGGACAAATTACCATTAGATAGTGGATAATCATAATCTTAGATGAGTTAACAGGTTGTGTTGAAACTGGCGTGATTCGATACCAGAGATATTGAAGGCATGGGAACGTAACATATGCACGACATTCCCACGCAGAGGTTGCCAGGCCATCATGGGGTATTATTGGGATGCAAAGAATGTTGGGTCTGGGCCTATACGAGGCTAGGAAATGAATGAATCGTTGCTCTGGGAGAGTCGATTATTCTCGACCGTTGACTAGGCAAATGGTGGTGGAGTAAACTTGTCGAATGGCATGTGCTAAAATTGCGCGTGGACGTTTCAACTGGGGCGTACGAGTGAGTGCCAGTCGGGCGTGTCACAAGGTCCCTGCATAAGAGTTGCATTCGGAGCCTGGAAATATGTATGGTTACTTAATGATAAGAAATGACCAGTCGATCACTTGGGTATGTAATGTGTATCGTTTTCGGATGGTCGGTCTGCTATCAGATTGCTACTGTAGTATTTTATGACGGTGTATTGCATACTGAGATGCATCTCTTAAGGTCTAGCGTCTTGTGAAACTCTCAACGGCCGGACGGGACGGAACACATGATTTAGGTTTCGCCTGGCTTGAACGTTGAGTCAGGGACTTTTGACAAACCATAACTTAACTTTGACGACTTTGTTCCTTGATTTGAGTTTGAGTTATAAATGAGAATTTAGAGTGGATCTTGGGTTGCATTTCTTACACCACTGTGTTTCTTTGTCTACAATAAGCAGCTGAAAGGATGAGTCCATTGGTGTCGGCATTCGAAAAAGGATCTAGTACCAATGGCTTTGGGTAAACGATATAAAAGGCTGGCATATCCGCTTTGGCATATGATCCGTTGATCATGACTCAGTTGTATGCGCATGGTAGGCAAGTCAGAAAACCATTTGCGAGCACAGGCAGCGAAGCACCCATAGCCTGATAGAGATTTACCGTCGCGAAACATATTTTGCTGTGGATGCTTTATATCTCAACCTAGGTACCTTGGCTTGTAGAATCGTCATGATTCTATAGAAACACAGTCTTCGAGATGGATGCATCAAATAATTTCATCTAGTCTAGACCACCCAAATCGGAAGAGGAGCACTCCCGTCTCTTCTAGTTTTCCGCTTTATATCTTCGTCCAGAGAAGGTGCTTACAAGAGCCATCGTGTGACTCATACAGTAGCTTGCCGAGGCCCTTCGATCTACTATAGAGTTGTGCGATCACCGGCGAACAGTAATAGTAAGAGTGAATTCTGAATCTCTCATAACAACTGGAAATGGGCAAGCTGGAAACTTAACTTAAATTCATAACCACAACTTCTTTCACATTGAAACATCTAGGACATGTAATAGCCTCGTTTTTCATGTATTTTTATTATGACAAGCAAGAGAAGAAGACAAGCAATTTTCAACAGGCTCTGGGAGATGTCTTGAATTTCGTGTCCCAACGCTATGCCCTACCGATTTCATAGTACAGTTTTATAGCAAGACATGATGTTGCATACTAGATGGTATTAGTATTAATAATGCAACAGGCTCAAATACATTGTTAGGATCACGTCTGCGCCATATATGCTTGATACTTTAATGTTTCGCAACCCGAATGGCTGATTCGACTATGGGCTACGATATTGGCATGAATCTGGATAAACTTGATATTTTCGTTATCATATAGACTCTAAGCACAAAAGAGTATAGATAGAGAGATACATTATATCCTCACTATCATCTCTATCATCTCTATCTATCATGATGCTACATGGATAGCGCGAGCCAATTGGTCAACTCTGGATGCAATCAATTAAAGTCGCGTCACGTCGTTAGCCCCTCTACGCGTTCTGACGCGTCGCCCTGTAATAAGCTCAAGCGCCAGGGATAACCCCACACAGCATCCGTGCCTTTGCCCTGGCAACTAAAATCTCCCCTCGACATTCAACAATCAATTCATCTACCAAGACTCGGGCAACCAAACCATTGCGTGCATCGTCACTTGTCAATTGTCGAACCGGTACAGACGATCACTATAATTCAAGCGCCGCAATGGCTACTCCCTCGAGCGATGCTGGCTTCATGATGTCGGATGCCCCCTCGCGGGCTGCCCCGACCCCTAGACGCAATATGGGCTTCCCCTCGTCTTCCTCAGCACGCCCACGAGGGCCTCCTTCAGAGAATATGGGTGCCCCAAGCGATGATGAGGGTGATGGATTTGCGGATGATCAGGTTCCACGAAGCTCAAGGATCCCGAATTCTACTGAGATCAGTCGTGTTGAGGACAGAATTGGCCTGCTGGTTCAGGAACACTTTGAGTCCTTTATCGAGAAGTGAGTGCATCTACATAGACTCATTATACACATGGAACGTTGCCTAACCGCTCTGTGTGAAAATAGCTTTGCCGAGGATCCTATCAGTGCCCCGACACCAAGTGCGCCTACACCCAGCGCTGTCACTACAGACAAGTACTATGTCGCCCAGATCAAAGGCATGCGCACATACTCGCTCTCGACATTCTACGTCGACTATAGACATTTGGCTGCATGGGAGAATGGCAGTTTGGCGGATGGTGTTATGCGCCAATACTATCGATTCCTCCCCTTTCTCACCGCTGCTTTACACAACATGATTGCAAAGTACGAGCCTATGTACTTCCGCGAACATCGCCAGCCCACAGCCTCGAGCAATCTCACGACTTCTGCGGCCAGTCATCTTGGCTCTGCCAGCCAGTCAGAGTCGTCACACCGCAAGAATGAGCATCAACAAACCGACAAGCTCTTCTCTATCGCATTCTACAACTTGCCTCTAGTTTCAAGAGTCCGGGCCCTTCGAGCCGCCAACATTGGCCAGCTTCTTTCTATCTCTGGAACAGTCACTCGAACATCCGAAGTCCGTCCCGAGTTGTCTGTCGCTACTTTCAACTGCGAGGCTTGTCGCACAGTTGTGCCAAATGTTGAGCAGACCTTTCGATACACAGAACCTACGCAATGCCCCAACTCGACATGCCAGAACCGTGTGGCCTGGCAACTTGACATTCGTCGCAGTACCTTCGTCGATTGGCAGAAGGTTCGAATCCAGGAGAACAGTTCCGAGATTCCTACAGGCAGCATGCCTCGAACTATGGACGTTATTCTGCGTGGTGAAATTGTTGATCGCGCCAAGGCTGGAGAGAAGTGCATCTTCACTGGTGCCCTGATCGTCGTTCCTGATGTCAGCCAACTCGGCCTTCCAGGATTGCGACCGACTGCTATCCGTGACGACCGCAATGCGCCTAGAGGAGCCGATGCTGGTGGAAGTGGAATCAGCGGTCTCAAGGCTCTGGGTGTACGAGACTTGACATATCGTCTTGCCTTCCTTGCCTGCATGGTGAACCCAGACACTTCAACATCTGGCCAGTCGGCTGCCAGCGGTGCTGCCGATGTTGTCAATGCTTTGACACAGAACATGGCCAACGAGGGAGAGCAGTCAGTGGAAGATGCCCAAGCTGCTGTTCTAGCGTCCATGAACCCATCTGAAATTGAGGACCTGCGAGCAATGGTCCACGGTGACCATATCTATTCCCGTCTTGTGCAATCTATTGCTCCCATGGTCTACGGCCATGAGGTCGTTAAGAAGGGTCTGCTGCTCCAGCTCATGTCTGGTGTCCCCAAGAGCACGGCTGAGGGTATGCAACTTCGAGGTGATATCAACATTTGCATTGTCGGTGATCCTTCTACTTCCAAGTCCCAGTTCTTGAAATACGTTTGCTCTTTTGCGCCCCGTGCTGTTTACACCAGTGGCAAGGCATCGTCTGCCGCCGGTCTTACTGCTGCGGTTGTTAAGGATGAAGAGACAGGCGAATTTACTATCGAGGCTGGTGCGCTCATGTTGGCAGACAATGGCGTCTGTGCTATTGATGAGTTCGACAAGATGGATATCGCAGATCAAGTCGCCATCCACGAAGCTATGGAACAGCAGACCATCTCGATCGCAAAGGCCGGTATTCAAGCCACGCTGAATGCCCGAACCAGTATTCTTGCAGCTGCTAACCCTGTTGGTGGTCGTTACAACCGCAAGACGACCCTCCGCTCCAATATCAACATGTCGGCACCTATCATGTCTCGTTTCGATCTCTTCTTTGTTGTCCTCGATGAGTGTAACGAACAAGTCGACCGCCACTTGGCAGAGCACATTGTTGGTATCCACCAGTTGCGTGACGAGGCTGTTGAACCCGAGTTCAGCACAGAACAACTTCAGCGATACATTCGTTTTGCAAAGACTTTCCGACCTGAGTTCACTGAAGAGGCCAAGGATGTCCTCGTGGAGAAGTACAAGGAACTTCGCGCCGACGATGCTCAAGGAGGCGTGGGCAAAAACTCGTACCGAATTACAGTCCGTCAGCTCGAGAGTATGATTCGTCTCTCGGAGGCTATCGCCAAGGTCAATTGTGTGGAAGAGATCAGCTCTGAGATGGTTGTCGAGGCCTACAATCTCCTGCGACAGAGTATCATCTCCGTCGAGCACGATGACGTTGAGATGTACGACGAAGAACCCGAAGAAGATAGCGAGACACTTCTCCGTGCCGCTGATGCTGCTTCCGGTCGTGGCCGAGAACACGACACAGTCATGGAGGAAGATGACACACAGCCTGGCCGTAGCAGTGTTGCCCCTGAAAGAAGGAAGCAAACCATCACATACGACAATTACATCAAGATGGTCAACATGTTTGTTCAGCATATCACCGATGCTGAGGTCGGCAACCTTGAAGGCGTTAACGGCGATGAATTGGTCAACTGGTATCTCGAGCAGAAGGAGGATGAGCTCCAAGGTGAGGACGATTATCACCGAGAGAAGGCTCTCGCCAACATGGTGCTCAAAAAGATGGTCAAGGCAAGCAACATACATCCATTCCCCTTTCCAAGACTTATACTGACTCGAAATCACAGGAAAACATCCTCATGGCTCTCCGCGGCGAAGGCCTCACAGATGGTGACGCAAGCTCTTCAACAGACCCCTCCCAAATTATGTATATTGTGCACCCCAACTGTGCGGTCGAGGAAGTCTAATTATCTGTCTAAAACAAACGAGAAATATAAATGTAAGGAGGCTAATATGCACGTCATGACTTAACGCCTTGGAAGACGGGCGTTTTAGGAGTTTGTGATACTACATTGTCGACTTGTTTCATCTTATTGTGAGCGACTGTATATCATCGGATGAGTGGGATTTTAGAAGGGGATCTTGTTACGAGGATGTTGAATATGATAGATACCATTAATGTACAAACATTATATGAACAACATGGCAAATACGTGTGGCATACATGTAGAAATTACATCCCAGCTCACAATATCATCACCACACAGTGATTTATCAGGGACATTCAATTGAGGCACGTATAATTCGCGAAATTTGTATGATTGATCAATCGTCTGTCTGACAGAGCCTCGTACGCACTCGTTGATTTCGTCAAGGCGTAGAAACGCTCATCGTTCCCATCATAGTGATCTCTCTCCACAAGTCCATTGCGGCTGTTTCTGATTTCCAGGTTTATCTGATCCAGCTCCTTCATACAAGAAGTACAAAAATAAGAAGGGGAAAAAACCTAGCACATTCGATTATCGCGAACCCAGTCCCGACCCAAAGTAAAGCAGGTCATCGAACTTGTTACTCAGACGCCGTCCTCCCTTCCCCCCTGTCATCGAGACAATGGCGTGTGTTTCATTTGGTTTTGGTTGTATGTGGCCCTTACAGAGCCTGTCAAGTCCCCCCTTCCAGGCGATCCTATCGTTTTCACAAAAAGCAATGCCCGCCATGTATGCTTTTATGAAGACAAAACAGAGCCCCAGTGTTATAAAGGGAGATGAAGAAAAAACAGGAAAAGGGTAAAGCGTGTTAACATGTGCGTAAGAAGCAAATGCTAGCACGCTGAGAAAGCCTGCAGTATATGGCTGCGCAGACAATTTATGTAGAAGTTCATTCCATGATATCCTGAAGACGGACATCGGAATGGTGGGGGTCGCTATGTACTGGAAGGTGAGACCAATGCATCAGCAGGTAAAGCGATAAACACAAGATGCGCTGCGAATATTATGTAATAGACTGAGGATGGTGTCATGCCGGTGTCTCGGCCGGTTTCCTCCAACTTGCTTTGCTTTCCTAAGCAGCTAAAGACGCAGGATTACTTGGGGCGCGACCCCAGTCAGAACCTCGACCGCGGTAGCTACCACGGCCTCCTCGACCTGAGCTTGTTGGGGGATGCTCTCCTCGTGAGCTCGACACATCTCGCTTGCCTCCTCGGCGTTCATAGCCAGAGCCCCGGTTTCTGGGACCACCTCGTCCTTGCGAACCTCGACTACCTCGAGTTGCTGAGAAAGGAATAGTGACAGTTCTGGCTTCTTGCATATCAGGGAACATGATTCTCATAACATTGCCGCCACCAACAACGTCGGCAGAGAAGTAGTATGGTTCCATAACAGTTGGCTGAACTGCAAATTTCTTCGGCAGGGGCTTGTTTGGTGCTAATGCCGGCTGCCAAGCGGCTTCGGGGGCCTTGTGTGGGAGTCGAATCTGAGGTAAGGACCCCATCTCTTGCTCTTCAAAACATTCCTCGGCCATAGGTTTGGTGACAGGTGACGAAAGGCTCTTGTCAAAATGGGCGGGAGCCGAAACATTGTTCCTAGGTAGAGAAACAGTGGCTGAGTCGTGGTGAGCAACATGGTCCAGAGCACTCTTGCTTGCAGGGTCGACGCCAATTGACCTTTGGGGTGGAGATCTTGAACTATTACCAAGCAAACTGTTAATTCGGTTCTGCCACTTCTCTTGAGAAGACTCCCCGGCCGTCAATGGTGCACGATTAGGGCTCACAGGGCCCCGAGCGACATCCTTGAAGGATGGTGGGTGCGCCCAGCCGAACTGTACACGATTTGAGGGAGGTTGTGAGGCCGCCATAGATGGGGGTAGCTTCACTACAGGGTGAGGCTTTGGAAGCGACACATGAGGTTTCATAACATCACCCTCGTAAGCTGGGTGGCCTTCCATCGTAGGTGGCGGTGGAGTTGGCGATTTGGATCGCGATGGCTCATTTTCGTTGATTCTATCATGCGAGTCTCTCGTAGGGAAGAATCGAGATGTGCGGTTCTGTGGAGTTCCGGCTTGGCCTGGCACTCCGCCTCCCACCACTCCAACGTTATTAGGATCCTCCTTTGCATCATCACCAGGGCTCCTCCAGGGGCCACCTGGCTGTGCTTCTTGAGGACCAATAGCGCGTCTTGTACCATCACCTGGAGCATGGACCTGGCGCCATGTATCTTTGATGACCGGTTGGGCATCCTCAAGACTAACACCACGTTCAGCAAGTAGGCGATCGCGCTCAACCCGCTCTGCTAATCGGCTAGCGCTCAGTTGTTTATCTTTTTCACCGACGGCAGTAATCCACTTGTTTGCCACATCAGATCCTGCCGGAGGATGAGGACCAGAAGAGCCGTATCGTGAAGGTCCAGAACCGATTGGGGCTGGAGGTTGGGGTCGGGCTTGAGAAGGTTGTCGTGGATTATTGGGAGGGGCGATAGGTGATGGCCCCTTGTTTCCTTGAGAACCTGGGCGACTATCTAGAGGTGCACGACCGATATCGGTGTAGAATGTGCCGTTACCAAGGCCTCGATCGTTATTAGGTGACCCCCAAACATTATTTCGGGGCTGCGAACCTGTACCCCAATTTGACACAGCTCTGTCCTGGCGTGATGCTGCTGCTGCCCCCCAAAGCTCACTAGGCTTGGCTTCTTGGCTGTGAGATACACGCCTCGCCGCTGGCGCTGTGCCTTGAGTGTGTCCAACTTTAGCATCAGAATCTTGAGGTTGCTGTCGAGCTGACGGAGCTGTTGCAGAGTGGTCACTTTCCTGCTGCAATTGTGTAGGAGTTTGGTTTGCCGCGCTACTATGGTCACGCTGTTGAATATGTGTTGGGTGTGAAGCATCGTCAGACTTCTCTGCGGGCTCCTTCTTCTCGGTCTTCTTCTCTGGCGCAGGCCCCATAGCATCCAACTTTTTCTGGATGCGCTCCCGACGTTCAGCTTCCTCACGGGCTTCTTCTTCCTGGCGTCGTTTCCTAGCTAACTCGACACGTTCTCGCATGAGCTTCTTCTGATATTCGACCTCCTCGGTAGCAGGTTGAATGGGAGGGGGTGGGCCGGCAACTTGCTCAGGGAGAGGGG
>JABSSZ010000737.1:0-28859 GCA_013755755.1 Fusarium sp. NRRL 25184
TATTTTAAAGGGCCTGAAGTGCAAGAAGGATTCTAGCCTCATTTAAAGGCTGTGACATGCTGGGTGGTTAAGAAGTATCTGATTAGATAGTAATATTATAGGATGAGGGATTTTTGATCAACTCGCTTGTCTGGTCAACTCGCTTATCAACCACGTTACTATTAATATATTCTATCTAATGTTTAAAACCAGATCTAGGGTAAGGATCATGGATAACTGGAATTGGATATAACTAAACCCACTTTTGACGGGTTGACCCGTCAAAGTGGAGCCCTTGCTAAATTCTTTTGTCTTTCCAGCTTTATCTTCTTTTAAGTTGTTTCTGTTCGTCCAAGGGTCGCGGATAAACGCTGTAGCGTTCCGAACGCCAACTAAGTTCAATCAACATTGAAATCAACACGCAATTAATCTTGCAAGAGATGCGGGTTTTATCTCAACATTCCGCAGCCATGAATTCACCGGATGAAGCACCATACTTTTGCATGGCGGATACAAGGTGTCGTCTTTGCCAGTTCGATTTGGAAGAAGACGACTTGGTCATCGCGCGTCTGTTGGTCCCATCCGCGTAATATTGACAATGGCTCACGTGAAGACAGACATAGAGGGTCAACGATTTTCTATGGAATTTAACCTCCGTATGGCCGACACTATATACGATGATTTTGAGTGGATCAATTTGCACACTTGCGCCAACCCTCAATGCATGGCAGAGGGTCGCCGCGTACCTTTTTTTCACAACGACTGTTTTTGCTTCAGGCTCTACGACATCTCGGACGCGCTGGTCGCTGCTGGAAACTACACTTTCGACCCTCCTGCATACGAGAAGAAGAGGCGTTCCCATCGTATCAAGCGTCTTCTGGCTCAAAAATTAAGGGATGAACTTCAAATCAGTCTTCCGGCTGAGACATTAATGGCCATAGCTGGACTTCTCGTCCGTGAATGTGCCGCCATCACGGCAGAAGAACAGTCTCTAGGGACCAGTGTTTCTGATGATACCGTCGACCTCACACAGGATGTGTACGTTAGTTACACTACTGTTGATGGCGTACGTTATGTTAAGAGTCTTGGCAACACGGTGTCAAAGCTTTGCAACCAAGATCGCCCGGTGTTACTCAGCAAGCAGGGAGAACCGGTGGGCAAGATATCGATCGCTGAAGATTATCGCGGGATCCGTTCTGTAAAATTTTGTTCTGCAGATGCCTCGTTAGCAGAACCTACACCAATCGCGAAATCATGGTGGAGAACAATCTGTGTTCCGCGCGATGTTGAAAAGATCACAATCAAATCTGACGTAAGTGCCATCTGCGCGTGATAAGTTACGTGCTAACAGCAAGCTAGGGTCTCAAGCTGAGAGACATCCTTACATGTGAGGAGAGGCTACCAAATGATAACAGAAATTATGTCGGCTGGGCGAAACCTGAACATCCAAATGATGTCATTGATATCACGACGTTTGATCAAGTCAATAGCTTTCCTGAGAGACTTCGGATGACATTCTTCAATTGCAATACTAACGGTATAACCGGATATACGGCCGTGACTGGCGGAAGCTCCGTTGCAATGGCTCATGCTCATGAGAATGATATTACTGGCTTTTATGCAGATATGGACTATGCTTATCCGCGCGGCTTCTTCATCTATATGCCACTTGACGATGGAGAATTTGTGACCGAGATATGTCGAAGATATGCAATAGCAGCAGGAAATCGGATCTCGGCCTGCCTCGTGGTAAGATGTTTACGGTTTGCTTTCTGCTATACGATCGCATTCATGACTAACATTACCATCGTAGTTTATCACAAATAAAGGAAGAAATACGCTCTTTGGAACAAGCGGTCCACCAGAATCTTGCCAAGTGCTTGATAGGATTCTAACGCCTGCATTCGATGGAACGCAGATTTGGTTTAACGATTCAACGTCAATGCGCCCGAAGTCGCTCAGGTATATTGCATCCGAAAGACTTGCGCCGCCCGTTCAGCGTCCTTTCCCCCCGTCACTTATACCGAACCCTCCTTATTTCTGGACTCAGAACAATGAGCCGTGGTTCGTATCATCATGCAGTATGGAAGGAATTGTGGATATGACTCTCTGTAGAGATACAGCATATGCTCATCGACCAATCACCGGAATTCTAGTAGAATATCAAAATGGTCACCGGGAATGTTTGGGCCAGTTTCGATTTGACAAGGCCCTCCAAAAAGTGCGAATGGAGCATGCCACGGACATGTATATTGGCAGCTCGAGGACCGCAAGTTCATACCTCTACGTTGCGCACATTGGCACTTCTCCACTGCATGGTTTTGGGACTTTGTCTTGGATGCGAGTTTCTCGACATGGTACACTTGAATGGTGGTCATCTCTTCGTCACTCCATTGTGCGCTACACATCTACTACTGGGCAGCTGACCAATATGGAAACACGGTCTTGAAGTAAGAACTATGCTAAAAAAAGACAAGCCTTCTGCAACTAACTTAGATAGAAAGGTAAGCTGTAAATCGTACCAACTGAAACTACCGGCCTGGCACACACATCGCTAACATTAACCTTCACTCACGGGAGTTGGTGTGTAGTCGCCGATATGATGATTCATTAATCGAGGACTACCTTACTGTAGAACATTTTGACCGTCCGGGTCCGGCACTTGAGCTGCTATGGCTGGCCTGGATGGGTTCATGGGAAAATAAATTGACCAATTTCATCGTGAGATGTACTGTGATACAGCATTCCGAAGCTGTGCCTGGCCTGACCTGCATCCAATTACTTGAAACCGCATTGCCAACAAGCTCTCACGATCGTCGCATAAGATGGAGGCATCGAGTTGGACAAAATCGTAAAAGCCTGGTAGATCTAGATCCGAGAGGACTAGCATTCCGGACCTGACAACACGGTTGTTGAAAACAGGACAAACCAAGCACACCAAAGTGTCTGCCATTCATTTCTATTGGTATTCCCGATAGTACACAAAACTTTATTTCCGCAGACGTCCCTGTAGCTCGTATGCTTTCGGTTAGCACTAAACAAACAATCTGACAGCGGCAGGGGCCGTAGCTAACCCCTATGCTAATCCTCCCGGACCTGGAATGTGGGCCAAACTCAGGAGGTAAAGCACCGTAATAGGCTCGTCTGCTAGCGGCGGTCGGCTATCGACCGCTGAAACATTTTCGGCAGCTGGCTACCCAACGTTGCGATCTAATTACCCCGACTCTGTTAATCCGTTCTGGATCTAGAGGTATGTCAATCATAACCAAAATAACACAGGTACCATTCCAAGTCAACCCCCAGGTCTTGTAATATCTACGTAATTCAGGACCAGGACCTCCTGAGTAAAATGAGAGAGAATGCGGAGATGTAACCAAGACAGACTCGTCGTGGAGCAAGCCACGAATTGACTGTGTGTCTCTTATGACGTCTTCCTGAGCGCGTCGAAAACAATCAGCGCGTTCCAGGACAAGTGAGTTCCATCGGAGAATGAAGCCAGATGAATAGCATACCCATTTTCGGATGACTGCTCAGTACTCATAAGCGACCGAGAAGCCCTGGGAAAAAGGTTTTAGCATATCATGAATCTTATTGAATACACACATCATTCTACTAGCTACCAATTGTGAAGCAACCTACGCAATGTGGTTATCACGAGGGCTGCTAGCCTCGACGCTCGTCTTGGCCGTCAAGGCACAGGACAATGGCATCGAGGATGCGGCGATACGCATTGCGTCAGGATTCGCAGCGACTCTCATCCAAAATGAATTTACTACCTTGCAAGGGGATACCGGGAATGTCGGTAATCCCGGGCAACTGAAACCTGAGACAGGCGCAGATGGTGGTGCCAACAATATCCCCATTACCCAGCAACCAGTAGGGCAACCATCAATCGCTACATACACACATCAAGGCACACTATTTCCAGTCACCCTACTTCCCCATCCTGTTATCACAATTCCTCCGTCGAGCAACGACCCCTATGAACGAATTATCCAAGCCTACACAGGAGGCGCTGATGCCACCACGAAGCAAGAGATTACGGTTGCCCAGCCGAGCGGCACCCAGCCAGGAACCGTCATTGTGGATGTTCCAGGCACAGCATATTCATCCTTCTCATCAGGTCAACCTGGTGCGCTGACTATTCCGCCTTCGAACGATAACCCGACGGCGACGATTATATCTGCGCTACCTAGCGGTGTCGCTATCACAGGCGATGCTACGAGGACTGTGCCAGCGAATGGGAACAACCCTGCAACTGTTGTGATTCAGACCCCATGGGCAGACGTACCACCAAGCACCATTGGTGCTGGAGCTGGAGCTGGTGCTGGCGGTGCTGATGCTGGTGCTAATGCTGACACTGGTGCTAATGCTGGTGCTGATACTGGTGCTAATGCCGGTGCTGGTA
The DNA here is from genome assembly GCA_013755755.1 of Fusarium sp. NRRL 25184. NCBI lineage: Eukaryota > Fungi > Ascomycota > Sordariomycetes > Hypocreales > Nectriaceae > Fusarium > Fusarium sp. NRRL 25184. The sequence goes on from JABSSZ010000737.1 coordinate 4,388, forward strand.
CTGGCTCTGGTACTGGCGGCTCTGATGCTGGCTCTGATGCTGGCGGTGCTCCTGGCGGTGCTCCTGGTGATGCTGGTTCTGGCGCTGGTTCTGGCGCTGATGGCAGTGCTGGAGATATCGGTGGAGACAGTTCTTCAGACGTCTTGGTCATCCAGACGTATACGGGCACTGAATATATCACCCAGGCACGAGTAACCACCGTTGCTGGCCCTGGAGGTGTTGCAACCAAGATTGTTCAGGTCCCAGGTAACCAGAACCCTGGTAGCGCTGTCACAATCCCTCCAAGTGATGGTAGCCGTTTCACAACAATTATTGGACCATATACTGGAGCCACGCCTATCTCTACACCCATCACTACCCTCATTCCCACCTCAGCTGGAAAAGATGGGACAATCATCATCCAAACTCCCAACCCTTCAAGCATGGGCAGTAGCAGTGGAAGCGAGGATGGCAACCTGCCTCAGAACCAGCCTCAAATTATTCCACCTAGTGGCGACAACCCGTATTCTACGATCCTGAGACCACACGACGGACCGATCACCAAGCCTATTACCTATACTATACCGCCTTCTGGCACAAATCCCGGGACAGTCATCATCGAGACACCGGCCGTACGTGCAGGGCAAGAGGGCATTACTCTTCCACCTGACCCCAATAGTGGGTACATCACCATCGTTAAGCAGCCTGGAAGTGTCATTACAGCTCCGAAAACTATCACGATCTCACCTAGCGGAGGCCAGCCGGGCACCATTGTTATCGAGACGCCTGTCGCCACTCAGCCAGGAGATGCTGAGATAACAATCCCACCTGGTGCTGATGGATCCTACATCACTATCATCCGGAGCCCTACTGGGACTAACGTTCTTACGGCCCCTACTACAATCACCATGACAGGTGCCCCAGGCCAGCCTGGAACCGTCATCATCGAAACCCCTCGCTCTTCTGGCGGTGACAGCACGATCACCCGAGCTGCTGGTGACCCTTTTACTCTGTCTCCTGGGCCAGGGAATAAATATGTTACTGTCTTCCGACCTCATAGTGGTGATCCTATCTCGGTACCAATCACACTTACCCAGGGAGGTCAAAACGGTCAGCCAGGTACCATCATCATTGAAACGCCTGATCCGACTTCAAATGCTCCTGGTAGCGGACCAATTACTATCCCAGCAGGTGGTGAAAGCCCTTATGTAACTGTCTACAAGCCGCATACAGGCAGTCCGATTGACAAGCCTATCACGGTCACGATCTCCCCAAGTGGCACGAATCCAGGGACCATTATTGTTGAAACTCCGACGCCTGAAACGCCAATTGGTCAGAATGCTGTCACTTCGGCAGTGACGGATGGTGAGCAGGTTACTATTCCGTCTGGCAATAATGACCCCTATGTCACCGTCTATAAACCGCATACGGGCGATCCTATCACCGCGCCTATCACTATTACCCAGTCACCCTCGAATGGGCAACCAGGAACTATTATCATCGAGACGCAAGGACCTATCACCATCAACCCCACTACTTCGGGAGGTACAGCCACAATCTATACTCCTGGAACTGCCGTTGGTACCACGATCACGAAAATAATCACCGTGGTAGCCTCAGGAGGTTCGCAATCTACTGCAGTTGTCATCGAGACACTGCCGGTCAAGACTCAGCCTACAGCACAACAAGATAGCCTTGGTATAAGTAGATTTGTTACAGTCACTTCCGAGTATACTGGTACAGATCTCACGGCAGTTATGACTTCGATGGTACCCGGATCAGGAACAGACCCAGGAACAGTCTACATCATAACACCACCAGCAGTGAGGTTCATCCCTACATCGAGTGCACCTGGAAGCACAGTCACGGGTAGCGATAATTATATCACTATCTACAAGCCATTTCCTGGGCCAGGTATCATTAATACTCCAATCACCATCACGCAAGCTACTCCATCTCGTGGTCAACCTGGCACTATCATCATTGAGACTCCGACTGCGCAGACTCCTGTTACTACTCCATTGCCCAGTCCAAGCACCACGCAAGGGTCTAATGGTCTTGTGACCGTTTTCCTTCCTTTCCCAGGTCCAGGCGTGATTACTACGTCTTATACCAGGACACTGTCTGGGACGGTATACATCACGACTCCCGCAGTGTTGCCTACATCTATAACTTTGCAACTTAGGCCAAGTACTACATCAGGATTCGATGGCTTGGTGACCGTTTTCCTCCCCTTCCCGGGTCCAGGTGTCATTACTGCGTCTTATACCAGGACATTGTCTGGAACGGTGTACATTACGACTCCAGCGCCATTGCCTACATCTGCAACCCTGCTACCTAAGCCCAGTACTACACAAGGACCCAATGGCTACGTGACTGTATTCCTGCCCTTCACTGGTACCGGCACGATCACAGCGCCCATCACGAGCACCCAGGCCCCCTCTGATAACCAGCCCGGCACTGTATTTATCACAACCCCAGCGCCTTTACCAGTGACGAGTCAGCAAAATCTACCAAGCACTACTTTCGGCAACGATGGTTATGTGACAGTATTCATCCCTTATCCGGGACCTGGCCAGATCACTGCGCCTATCACCAGGACTCAGCCGCCTTCGGGAGGCCAACCTGGTACTGTCTTCATCACCACGCCTTCTGCTCCTGCGGTTAATACACCACAACAGCAGAACCAGCTTGGTAGTACTACATCAGGTGCTGATGGCTATATCACTGTTTTCCTTCCGTTCCAAGGACCGGGGGCTATAACAGCACCCATCACTAGCACCCAAGCTCCTTCTGGTGGGAAGCCAGGTACTGTTTATATTACGACACCGGCTGCTCTGACATTTGGCACGCCAGGCCAGCAAGCTCAAGCGACCAGCAACTCTCCTGGCGTCGATGTCTATGTGACCGTCTTCCTCCCTTTCCCAGGCCCCGGGGTCATCACAGCACCCATCACGAGGACTCAATCTCCTTCTGCTGGCAATCCTGGAACGGTGTATATCACAACCCCTGCACCTCAAGCTACTCCACAGAACGTCCCAGGTGCTGGTCAGTATGTCACGGTGTTCTTTCCGTTTCCTGGTCCTGGTGTTATCACTGAACCTATTACTCGCACACAGGCGGCACCATCTGGCGGTAATCCGGGAACAGTTTTCATCACCACGCCAGCCCCTCCAACTCCTACTCAACAGAGTCCTGTATTGACTACGGATAACTATATAACTGTCCAGACGCCTTTCCCAGGTCCTGGAGTTATCACCGCACCTATCACAATCACCAAGCCACCGTCATCCGGCCAACCTGGAACCATTCTCATACAAACTCCTGCCCCGGTTTCCAGCACTGATAGCTACGTTACAGTATATAGACCGTATCCTGGACCTGGAACTATTACGGCACTGGTTACCCTGACACAAGCCCCTTCAAATGGCCAGCCCGGCACCGTGTTTATCGAAACCCAGCCGATCAGTCTCCCAACTTCGGCTTCTCCCATCACGATCCCCCCCAATCCAACTGGAACTTACATAACAGTTTACCGGCCATACCCAGGACCAGGAAACATCAACTCCCCTGTCTCCTATACCCAAGCACCCGTGTCTGGCCAGCCAGGAACAGTTATTATCGAGACGCCTAATCCAAACGCAAATACTGCTACCCAAACTGGCCCAGTTACGGTTCCGACAGGAGAAAATAACCCATACGTCACTGTATACAAGGCGTACCCTGGTCCTGGTAATATCGACCACGCAATTACCATTACTGCTGTTACTCCCTCGGATGGCCAGCCGGGAACCATCATCATTGAAACGCCCGTGGTAGAGGTGGAAACCAAGTTTGTACCCTCAACAGCCCCGGTTTCGCAGCCAGATTCGCAAGCCACGACAAAGGCCACAGAGAACTCTCCTACGACCATTCCTCAAGGCCAAGATGGATACGTCACAGTGTATCAGCCTCACTCAGGTCCTGGTGCCATCACGGAGCCTGTGACTTTCTCTACTGTTGCACCGACTAATGGCCAGCCTGGAAAAGTATTCATCGAGACCCCTGCGCCTGCAGTTGCGACGCCATCAACAAAGGAGCAACCTACTGTTTCTGCTGTTACGATTCCCGCAGGTAATGATGGTTATGTCACCATCTATAGGCCATATCCAGGACCTGGAATGATTACCGGACCCCGCACAGTTGGTACCGTTGCTCCTACCTCAGGCCAAGCAGGCACGATCATTATCGAGACACCAGTCCTCCAGGCTGTGGCTTCGGAGGCGACCTCAGCACCAATCATTGCTACATCGCAGGGCAATGACGGTTACATGACTGTCTTTAAGCCTTATACTGGCACAAATGTCATTGCGCAATCGATTACAGTTACCACTATTGCGCCCTCTGCTGGCCAACCTGGTACTGTTGTTGTTGAGAGACCTGTGCCTCCTGCCTCTACGTCAGCTCCGGGTAGCAATGATGCTCCTGTTACGATTCCGCCTGGGCCTGAAAACTCTTATGCAACAATCTATCGTCCTCACACAGGTGCAGATATCATCACAGCCCCAGTGGCCATTTCCACCATCGCAGGCGTCAACGGTCAGCCAGGTACTGTTATCGTTGAAACGCCTACTGGTCAGTCACCAACTCTGGACGCGATAAACGATCAAGGGCCTGTGACTATTCCCGCGGGACCTGGAAGCTCTTATGCAACGGTCTATCGTCCCTATACAGGCAGTGGCGCGATTACAGAACCAATAGTCTCTACTATTCCAGGCTTGAACGGACAGCCGGGTACTGTGATTGTTGAGACACCTGTTCCTCTGTTCAGTACTTCGACTCAAGTCGCCATCAACACTCCTGTTACAGTTCCACCAGGACCTGACAACTCATATGCAACTATCTATCGTCCTCATACAGGCGTTGATGCTATCACAGCACCAGTCATTTCTACTATTCCTGGTATGAACGGACAGCCTGGCACTGTTATCGTCGAGACACCTGTGACCCTTGCGCTTGCTCCGTCTCAAGCTGGTGGCAATCCTGCGCAAAGCCCAGATGGATCGGATAACTCCTACGTGACGGACTATCGTCCCTATACAGGTATTGATGCCATTACGGCACCAGTCACTTCAACGATCCCAGGTGCCAACGGTGAGCCTGGTACGGTTATTATTGAAACACCAGCTGCTCAGTTTACTGGCTCCGTTGAGGAGAGCATCGGAGCATCACAGGCTATCACAGTCGACACTGGTAGCTCCTACATCACGGTTTATCGACCTCATACCATTGATGATGGTTTCACCACTCCAGTAGCTGTGACTACGATTCAGGGCGCTAATGGACAACCTGGTACAATTGTCATTGAGACTCCAGGCCTCGAGACTGGCGGCAAGGTCGTTATTCCTCCAGTTACTCTTGAACCTACTCCTGGGGGTCAGTACATCACTATCTACAGGCCTCATACCGGCGGTAGTGCTATCACTGCACCCATCACGGTTACGACTATTGCGCCTTCTGGTGGCCAGCCAGGGACGGTCATCATTGAAACCCCACAGCCTGAGACCATTGTTGCAAATCCTACGGTGACGCTTCCCTCTGGGCCCGATGCGTCATATGTCACTATTTTACGTCCTCATACAGGAAGTGCGAGAATTGACGGGACTTCCGGACCTGTAGCAATTACGACTATTGCGCCTGAAAATGGCCAGCCAGGTACTGTTATCATCGAGACTCCCATCGTGCCCGAGTCTGTGATAGTGCCTACGCCTACAGGTTCGACAACGGGTGCAGATTTGCAGAATACTCCTGTATATCACACGGTATATCGGCCAAACAGTGGCCCCAGCCGTATCACGGCTCCAGTCACAATCAGTACGATTGAGCCGACAGGAGATCAGCCAGGTACTGTTATTGTTGAAACGCCAGATCAAGACCTAGCCCCTATCACTACATCCTCCGGGCCTGGTGCCATTTATATCACTGTATATCAGCCTTGCACACGAACAGAAAGGATAACAGAGCCAGTCACTGTCACAACTGTTCCACCAATCAACAACAAGCCAGGCACAGTCGTCATCGAGACTCCAGGTCAGCAAGCGCCGGCTACGACTCATACCCCTGCCCCTGTTTCCTATGTAACCATCACCAAGTCTCATACTGGCACAGGTAGGTCGGAAGACATGGTAACAACTACTATCCCTCCCCAAGGCGACCAGCCTGGTACAGTTATCATTGAACCTGCGTCGACCCCCTTGCCCTCTGTCCCTATCCCCAGTTTGTTCGTAACTATTACTAGACTCTATACTGGATCAGGTAAGATTACAGAACCAGTTACAACCACTATCGCTGGCCAGGACAATCAACCCGGTACAGTCATCGTTGAGACTCCTGATCGGGAATCGGCTCCTGTCGCAACCAACACCGAGGCTTCATACATCAGCATTTCAAGACCCTACACGGGAACCGATCAGATCACCGCACCTGTTGTGACTACTGTTCCTCCCCGGGATGGTCAACCTGGAACCGTTATTTTTGAGACGCAGGCTCCATTTGCGACCGTATACCGCCCATACACAGGATCAGATCAGATCACAGGTCCAGTTACTGTATCCACAATTGCTCCCGTGGGGGACAAGCCTGGCACTATTATCGTCGAGACGCCTGGTGGAGGTGCTGAATTTACGACTATCCCCCCTGCACCGTCGTATGTCACTTCATCAGTCTTATATACTGGTGACGATCAGATTACGGCACCAACAGTGCTCACTACGCTTCCTCCCAAGGACAACCAACCAGGAACTGTTATCGTAGGAACACCAGGATCTTATGCCACAAGCACAACAGTCTACATGGGATCTGATCCAATCACTGGACCAACGCCTCTTACGACTATCCAACCACATCGTACACAGGCTGGTGTGGTGGTGATTGCGATACCTCCTTATATCACGACCACCGCTCCATACACTGGAACTGACCAGATAACGGCACCTGTTACTGTTACTGCTGTCAGTCCACAGGGGGATCGTCCTGGAACTGTGGTTATCGAGACACAAGCTCCTTTCGTGACAGTTTATCGCCCCCACACTGGACCCAGTCGCATCAATGCAGCAACTACCGTCGCGATTATTGCTCCTTCTGGAAGTCAACCTGGAACCATCATAGTTGAAACACCAGGTTCGGAGCCTCCTGTAACGACAACACCTCCTAGCCCGTCATACAACACAGTCTATGAGCAATACTCAGGCACTGATGATATGACCGCGCCGTCAGCCAAGACCACTATCGAACCACAAGGTGACCAACCTGGTACCGTAATTTTCGAGACTCCCGGCCAGAAGCTTGCTCCTACAAGTGCTGCTCTCCCGGCTACTTACGTCAATGTCTATCAGCCACACACTGGTCCGGACAGTATCACAGCACCTGTGACTATCAGCGATATTCCTCCTCAAGGGGGGCAGCCCGGTACATACATCATTGAAACACCCGGTGCAAAGCCAGCTATCACGTCTATCCACTCCGAACATTCCTACGTAACTTTGTATCAACCCCACACTGGCGGTGGAACGATAACAGAGCCAGCCACTATCACTACTCTACCCCCTCAGGGTGACCAGCCAGGAACTGTTGTTATTGAGACTCCGGGATCAGAACCACCTGTGATCGTTGGGCCTTCTGCAGAACATCCCTACGAGACGATATATCGACCCCATACTGGTTCGCAACAGATCAAGACCCCTGTCGCAGTTACCACTATCGCCCCTCAAGGAGATCAACCCGGTACCGTGATCGTCGAAACGCCAGATTCAGAGCCAGCAACTTCACCGTTATCCCCCCAAGCATCGTATCTCACAATCTATCGACCTGGCACGGGGGTAGACAAGATTACGACTCCAGTTGCAGTTACAACCATTGAGCCACAAGGAGGTCAGCCTGGGACAGTCATAGTTGAGACGCCTGGGTCCCAGCCTCCTATCACATCAGGACCTGCATTGGCATCTGAGTCTTCCTATATCACGATCTATACCCCACATACAGGCATAGGGGACATAGTTGCTCCTGTTACACTCACCACTATTCCAGCACAATCAGGTCAACCGGGCACAGTGATTATTGAGACTCCTGGTTCCCAACCTCCTGTTACTTTGGAACCTTCAATGGGGTCTGTAACTTCTTACATCACAGTCTATAGACCTCATACCGGCATAGAACCTATTACAACACCTGTGACGATTACAGAAGCCCCAGGGGACAACAGCCAGCCAGGTACGATCATCATTGAGACACCTGGATCCGGATCGCCTTTCACCATAGCACCATCCGCTCCTTACACCACCATTTATGAACCTTACACAGGCACGGGCGAAATCACAGGAGAGATCACTCGCACAGCCGCTCTTCCACAAGGAGACCAGCCAGGCACTTTGATCATCGAAACCCCCGGTCCACATACTGAGAACAAGGGGGCTATTCCTCTCACAGTTTCCGCTGGAGATGATGGTTATGTGACTATCTTCAAACCTTATACAGGCACTGATCCCATCACAGCGCCTCTTACGACTACAGTCTCCCCCTCAAGCGGTCAATTGGGCACTATTATTGTTGAGACTCCAGTGCCCGAGACAGAACACAGTAGTGGTGATGGCAGTCCGCCGTTGACTCTGCCTCCAGGAGACGATATGTATGCCACAATCTTCAGACCTCACACAGGCCCTGGATTGATTACTCAACCTGTCACTATTTCCACCATCGCCCCATCAGCAGGTCAACCTGGTACTTTCATCATCGAGACTCCAGAGCCTGAAACAGGCGCTGAGTCCACGCCCACAACATCTGCACATGGCAATGTCTACGTGACTATCTATAGACCATATGCTGGCACTACCCAAATTACTGCTCCTATTACCATTACAACGACTGCTCCAGGATCAGATATCGGAACAGTGATCATCGAGACCTTGGCCCCTACGACCGCTAGTGTTATCTATGTGACTATCCATAGACCATACACTGGCACAGAACACATCACTGAGCCAACGACTACAACCATAGCCCCTGTATCTGGCACAGGCACGGTTATCATTGAGACTCCGGCCACTGAGCCAACCACAGAGAGTCCAGTATCAACCTCACCGGCGATCAATATTCCCCCTAGCAATGAGAGCCACAACTCGACGGTCACCAGACCGTATTCGGGTACGGAATCGATCACGGCTCCCATGACCAAGTACCTACCACCTACTGCTGCAGGAGAGCCTGGTACCATCGTCATTGAGATCCCTGTGGACGCGACTACACCGGAGGCTCAGCCGTCAGATGAAGCAAGTTCTCAAGCACAAACCAACGTTTCACCTAGCGACGGAACCCCGAACGTCACTGTCGTCCGTGAGCATACTGGGCCAGAGACTATCACTTCTCCGATTACCTTGTTTGAGCCGCCTGGTGCATCTGGTCAGCCTGGTACTGTTATCATTGAGACTCCAGCCTCCAAGCCAGTCGACGCCAACGTTACAGTTTATACTCTGGCTCCACCGGGTGTCAAAACTCCCATTACAAGCTACAAGCTCCCCAGCAACACAGGAGAGCCTGGAACTGTCTTCATCCAGACTGTTCCTTCAGAGCCAGCTCCTATGGGCTCAAATGTGACCATTACAAGAGAGGAATATTCCGGCCTTTTGGGTCCTTTTACTACATACCTGCCTCCAGGAGCATCAGGCGACCCTGGTACCTTTCTCATCGACTTGCCTGCTGGGAGACCTTCTCACATCACCTCTGACGGTCCTATAACTATCTCAGCTGGCACCGCGATGATTAAGACTTCCACTGCTTCGCCAGAGCAAGGAGATGTTGCCGCGTCTCCCAGCCCATTGACGGATGGCAAGCCAGGTGTCACTATCCCCCCGAGCTCGAACAGCCCCAACACGACAATCATTAGGCCTTATCCTGGACCAGGTGTAATCACTGAGCCCATCACTCGATATCTTCCTCCTACTGCAGCTGGAGAGCCTGGTACAGTAGTGATTGAAACCAACGCTTCGGATAATCCTGGGCCTACGACCAATAATCCCGAGATTACTCTGCCTCCTACGTCCCAGAGTCCAAATACAACTGTTATCCGACCTTATCCTGGACCGGGTTCAATCACCGAACCCATCACTCGATACATTCCTCCCACTGCTGCAGGAGAGCCTGGTACGATTGTGATCGAAACACAGTCAACTGATGCATCTGATACTTCTACCGAGACCCGGTTTACAGAAGAGCCATCTGCTATCACATTATCTGCCAGTCACGGTCGCCCGAACATCACCATCACCAGGGGCGTTACCGGATCTGAAGTGGCTAATGGTCCTGTCACAAGATACATTGAACCGACCAAGTCGGGCGAGCCGGGCACCATACTCATTGAAACCCCTGTTGCTTCTGAACCAGACAGCTCACCCGAGTCCCAAGAACCTACAGGTGGATCGCCTTCGATCTCCGCGGTCCCTTCAACTTCCGAGGATTCGTTGGGCTCGACAAGCTCCAACCCCAATGCAGTTACCGTCACTCCCAGCGATGCTCACAATGATGTGACAGTACTTGAGCCTAACACGAAGTTCCCCGATGCGATAGAGAATGTTACGCAAATAATCCCTCCCTCTGACGGAAATCCCGGAACCAAGATCATTTACACCCCAATCGATACTTCGTCAGTCAAGGAAGCATCGCCAGGTGCATCTGGTACTGCGAACTTTGTTACGGTGAGCGCCACAGTCACCATCCCCGGTGACCCCTCTACTCGAACAGGCGTGAGGTCGAGCCCTGGGGCTGAGCCTACTACCACCGGCAAGGAGATAAACACTATCATCATCCCGCCTAGTGGAACGGAGCCGGGAACCGTTGTCCTTCAAACTAGTGTCTATCTGGATCAAACGTTGGCTGAGCACGGGAACGTTACTATTACGAGAGCGGCTCCTGCCGGTATCACTAAGGTTTTGACAACCTATGCGCCGCCAGCTGTATCTACGGATCCTGGTACCTTTATCATCGAGGTCCCCGACTACAACGTCACTATCACACGGCAGGCAACGAACTCGATTGAGAGCCCCTTTACCACTTACTTTCCTCCGGGATCCCAGGGCGATCCGGGCACAGTTGTCATCGAGGTGCCAAGCTATCGCGATACCACAGGATCTCAAGTATCGCTACCAGCTTCGGGTCTGCCCAGCACTGAAGTCGCTGCCCCTGGCCCTGGGAATACAACCATCTACAGTGGCGTTTCAGGAAGTGTGGTCAAGACTATCTACTATCCTCCTACTAACTCGGGCGAACCGGGGACTGTCGTCGTTCAAACACCAGCTGAGTCCCCTGAGAGGACTAATGGAGAAACACCGACATCCACAGCGATCGGAGTACGAACGAATACCACTATCTACACCGCGGGCTCTGGTACTGTCGGAATGACTGCATTCATCCAGGCTACTGCTCCTGGTGAGCCGGACACGATCTTGATCCAGACACCTGCCACTGACTCGAAGGAAGATATTTCGTCAGCCGGTCACTACACCACTGTATTCACCGTTGGTACTGGAACAGCCACCAGAACGACCACCATTTCTGCCACTGGACCTGGCGAGCCGGACACCATCCTGGTTATCACACCTACCGGTGATGCCGTGACGACCTCACCTCCTCGTGATGTTGCCAACGTTACAATTTCTCGAGGCGGCCCAGGGTCGGTCCTTACCACTATCTACCAGCCTGCTACAGCCTCGAATGAACCAGGAACAGTCATAATAGAGACTCCCACTGGTTCTTTCGAGACTCCAAAGATTGCAGCAGCCGGTACCAATGTAACTGTGTACAGTGGTGGGCCTGTCACCGCAACTCGCACTACCTACATCCCCCCCACAGCTTCGGATGATGCGGGCACTATCATCATCGAAACACCGGATGGATCGACTGCTTCTGAAACAGGTGTCGGTAATATTACCATTTACACCGGCGTTTCTGGCACAGCCACAAAGACAAGGTTCATTCCTGCCACGGTCACAGACGAGCCTGGAACGATCCTTATCGAAACCCCTACTGGCTCTTCTGATCCTCAAGCAAGTGTCAGTAACATCACCGTCTACACTGGTTTTGCTGGAACGACGGTGCGAACAACCTTCATCCCAGGAACTGCGTCAGATGAGCCAGGAACTGTCATGGTCGAGACGCCAACTGGTCTTGCTGATTCTTCAAGCGCGGCAACTGCACCTGAAAATGTCACTGTCTTTACAGGATATTCAGGTTCTGCAACGGAGACACGATACATCCCACCGACAAGGTCTGGAGAGGCCGGCACCATTGTCATCGAGACGCCAACTGGCGACTCTGTAGACAAGGAAACGAGTTCACGTCGCCTCTCAGATTCATCCACGGCAACTGTTGTATCTCCACAGCAGAGGGGAAATACTACCGTCTATGTCGGTGGTCCTGTTGCCGCTCCGCAGACCAAATATATGCCAGCTACAGCATCAGGCGAACCGGACACTATCTTGATTCAAACACCCACTGATAGCATCGATACTGGAGGTGGTACCAGCGCACCTATCCCTGGTGCAGCAAAGCCTAACGTTACAATTTACAGCGCCGGCGCAGGGACGGACACTTCGCCTATCTATCTTCCTCCCGCTTCTTCAGGTGAAGCGGGAACAATCATTATTCTGACTCCAACAGGCTCGGCTGCCCAAGATGCCACCAGCACAGGAAAAGAATCGCAATCTCCTAGCGCCAGGAATGTCACCGTGACTAGACCCGCACCGGGTTCCATCACGAGCATATACACGACTTATATGCCTCCAGGTTCTCCCGGTGATCCGGGCACGGTTATCGTCGAAACTCCTAACTTCAACGTTACTATCACGAGACAAGCCCCTGCATCAGTGACAAGCGTTCGCATGTCATACCTGGCTCCCGGTGCTATCGGTGACCCAGGAACAGTCATCATGGAGACACCTAACAACGATTACAACGTCACGGTTACAAGAGCTGCACCTGCATCTGTAACCAGTATGTATACAACCTATGCTCCTCCAGGCACTCCGGGCGATCCTGGTACTATCATTGTCGAGGCACCCAATGCTGTTGACAACGCCTACAATGTTACGATTACAAGAGCTGCTCCAGCCTCAGTCACGAGTTTACATACAACTTACGTCCCTCCAGGTGCCTCCGGAGATCCTGGTACAGTTATCGTTGAGACACCGGCTCAAGCCTACAACGTGACCACTACACGCGGGGCCTCAGTCACTGCGCCACTTACAACCTACATAGCCGCAGCATCCCCAGGCGACCCCGGCACGATTCTGATTGAAACCCCCGACTATAACACCACCATCACTCGCGAGGCACCTATTTCTGTGACAAGCCTGCGAACGATATACAGTCCCCCAGGAGGCGTAGGTGATCCTGGTACTGTGATCGTTGAGACGCCCAGAAATGAGTATAATGTTACTATCACCAAGGGTGCTTCCATCACAGTGCCTACAACGATATATTCGCCGCCAGCTACGCCCGGTGATCCAGGCACTATCGTCGTGGAAACCCCAGATTACAACGTCACCGTTACCAGGCAAGGTCCCAAATCGGTTACCACCGTGCTTTCGACCTATCTTCCACCGGGAAGCCCTGGAGACCCAGGTACTGTCATCGTCGAAACGCCTGTTGGACCGTATAATATCACTACAACTCGAGGCGCGTCTACCATCACGGCTCCGTTAACAACCTACTTGCCTCCCAGCTCCCCTGGGGATCCCGGGACTGTCCTCATTGAGACTCCTGAGTACAATGTGACAGTTACGAGAAAGGCAACTGATTCTGGCTCAGACACTGTTACCAGTTACGACCCACCAGCCACTCCCGGCGATCCTGGAACAGTTGCCATCATCATGCCCAACCAACGGGTTGTGTCAACTTCTCAGGACCCTTCAACTTCTGAGCTCGGTCAAAACACTACCATCTATACAGCGGGCCCCAGGTCGCTAACTGGTCCTGTAACGTCTTTTATCCCCCCGAAGAGCGCAGGTGACATCGGTACTGTGATCATTGAGACTCCCGGGTCTGCCTCGCAGTTTAACGTGACGACCACCCAAACAGTTCAGACTATCACCGCAATCTATACAACGTTTCTGCCAGCAGGTGCACGGGACGATCCTGGGACAGTTCTCGTGGAGGTTCCGCCTGAGCGTAACGTAACAGTTACAAAGCAAGGCACTGCCGTTACAGCAGCATATACAACCTACTCGCCGCCAGGTGCAGCTGGGGATCCTGGTACTGTCATCATTGGTATGCCAGCTGACCGTAATGTATCTATCACTTCTATTCAGAGCACCCGAACGGTTCCTTTCACGACGTATCTTCCACCTACTAACCTCGGCGATCCTGGCACTGTCTTGGTTGAGTTACCCCCTGATTCCAACATCACCACTACCAAGACTGTCAGTGACAGGACTGCACCTTACACAACATATGCAGCACCTGCAAACATAGGCGATCCTGGAACTGTTCTTGTTGAAGTTCCAATGAAGACAGAGTACAATGTCACTGTTACAAATGTTGCTAGCTCCATCACATCCCCTTATACAAGTTACTCGCCTCCAGCTAACCCTGGAGATCCTGGAACGGTATTCATCGGCCTCCACCCTGACTCTAATATCACCATCACGACCGAGATCAGCAGCAGGACAGCTCCCTATACGACATACCTACCTGCATCAAGTCAGGGAGAACCCGGTACTATTCTCATTGAGGTACCGCCCGCCGAAAACGTAACCATCACAACGCAAGTTACAGGCTTGACGGCTCCCAACACGAAATACTCTCCCCCAGGCAACGCAGGCGAGCCAGGCACAGTTATCATGGAGTTCCCAGCTGATAGTAACATCAACGTGACGACGACGAAGGAGGTCAGCAGCCGGACTGCACCATTCACAACCTATTCCGCACCCGCGAATAGAGGTGATCCTGGTACCATTATCATCGAGATGCCTCCCAGCCACAACGTTACCCTCACAACTCAAGTTATGGGTTTAACGGCTGCCTATACTACTTACTATCCTGCAGCCAGCGCAGGTGACGCAGGAACTGTTATTGTGCAGCTCCCCTCTGATAGTAACACTACGGTCACGACACAAGTGGCCAGTCTCACTCAGCCTTACACTACGTACATGACACCTGCAAGGATAGGTGATCCAGGCACTGTTCTCATAGCAATACCCCCTGACAGGAACACGACAATTACTACAACAGTCGCAACTCGCACCCTTCCATACACTACATATGCGACGCCGGGCAATGTGGGGGATGCGGGCACTGTTATCATCGAGATGCCGCCTGACAGAAACGTTACAGTCACAACCGAAGTACCTTCTCTTACGAAGCCATTCACGACATACGCATCGCCTGCCAATGACGGAGATCCAGGCACTGTTATTATCGAGATGCCACCTGAGAGAAATGTTACAGTCACAACTGAAATACCTACTCTCACGAGGATATTCACAACATACGCAGCGCCTGCGAACAAGGGCGATCCAGGTACCGTCATCATAGAGGTGCCGCCTCCGAGGAATACAACAATCACTACAACGATCGCTAGTCTGACTACTCCCTACACTACCTATTCTGCTCCAGGCAGTCAAGGAGATCCGGGTACTATCATCATCGAAATGCCACCCGAGAGAAATATCACGACTACGCAGCAAGACGTCGGCACGATCACCAGACTTGCTACAACTTACCTGCCTCCTGCAAATCCTGGTGACCCTGGCACCATTGTTATTGAGGTACCTCGAGAGACCAATACCACCGTTGTGGAGGTTGTTTCTACTATCACACGACCTGTAACGCGGTTTGTTCCGCCAGCAACTCTAGGTGATCCAGGTACTGTTTACCTTGACGTACCGCCAAGCCATACCGTCACGATGACTACTACAGTCAGCACAATTAGTCGACCAACTACGCTATTTGAGACCCCAGCTACGGATGGTGACGCGGCAACAGTACTTATTGAGATGCCTCCTGAATATAATATCACTACGACGGCAACAGTGCAGTCCATCAGTCGCCCTTTGACCCGGTACTCAACTCCAGCTGAAATCGGCGATCCAGGCACCGTTTTTATTGATCTACCGCCGGAATATAATGTCACAGTGACTACAACAATCCCTACTATTACAAGGCAATCGACAACATTTGCTCCGGCTGCGACTCAAGGTGACCCTGGTACTGTAATTATCGAGATGCCACCTGCATACAACATCACCACAACAGAGACTATACAAACGATCAGTAGACCAGTTACTCGCTACTCAGGTCCTGCTGTAGTTGGCGATCCAGGGACTGTTTTTGTGCTTTTACCTCCAGAGTACAATATCACAGTCACAACAACCATCAATACTGTTACAAGGCCAACAACCACCTTTGCCCCTGCAGACATACAGGGCGATCCAGGCACTATTATTATTGAACTTCCTCCAGACACCAACACCACAACAACTCAGACAGTCTCAACAATCACAAGGCCTACAACTCGGTATTCCCCTCCTGGCACCATCGGGATCGGGGACCCTGGAACTGTCTATGTGGACCTACCACCAGAGTATAATATCACAGTCACCAAGACTATCAGTACCATCACGAAACTGATAACTAGCTTTGCGTCGCCAGGTACACAGGGAGATCCTGGTACCGTCATTGTTGAACTTCCGCCGGACTCTAATGTAACGATATCCTCGACTGTGCCAACTATCAGCCGCCCGGCTACACGGTTTGCTACCCCAGCTGCTGCAGGAGACCCAGGCACTGTTTATATCGATCTACCGCCAGATTACAACGTAACCACGACTGCAACCATCGACTCCATCACTAGAGTCAGAACCACTTATAACCCGGCTGCAACGCAGGGCGATCCGGGAACCATTGTTATCCAAGTTCCTCCTGATTACAACGTAACTACAACCCAGATCGTCAGCACTATCAGTCGGGTTCGGACTTCATACTATCCTGCAGGCACGCAAGGGGATCCTAATACAGTCCTTGTGCAAGTTCCAGTGGATTATAACGTAACGACTACAGCAACAGTCGGCTCAATCACGCGGGTTAGAACAACATATAGCCCTGGTGCGACGCAAGGGGATCCGGGTACAGTCATCATCCAGATCCCGGTCGAGTCTAACATCACTACAACTCAAACCATCAGCACAATCAGCCGGGTTCAGACATCATATTATCCAGCTGGTGTTCAAGGAGATCCGAACACTGTTCTGATCCAAGTGCCTATCGACTATACTGTCACCAGCACTGCTACTGTCAGCACGATCACTCGGGCTCAGACATCATACTATCCAGCCGCTGTTCAAGGTGATCCCAATACGGTTTTGGTACAGGTGCCTCCTTCGTATAACACCACTAGCACCCAGACTGTTAGCACCATCAGCAGGGTTCAGACCTCATACTATCCAGCTGCCGTTCAAGGAGATCCGAACACTGTTCTTATCCAAGTGCCTGTCGACTACACTGTCACCAGTACCAAAACCATCAGCACGATCACGCAGGCTCAGACATCATACTATCCAGCTGCTGTTCAAGGCGATCCCAACACTCTCCTCGTGCAGGTCCCTCCCCCATACAACATAACAACCACGCAAACCATTTCGACAATCACTATGGTATTTACTATTTATTCTCCGCCAGCCAATCTGGGTGACCCCGGCACGATCTTGGTGGAGGTCCCACCATCTCACAATATCACAACAACACAGACTATCAGCACAATCAGTCGGGCCCAAACATCTTATTATCCTGCAGCAAATCTAGGTGATGCCAACACAGTCCTGGTACAAGTTCCAGTCGACCGCAATGTGACGGTAACCCAGACTGTCCCTACTATCTCAAGGGCTACTACGATTTATAATCCTCCAGCCACGCAAGGAGACCCAGGGACCGTGCTAGTGGAGCTCCCCCCATCCTATAACATAACGACGACCCAGACAGTGCCTACGATTACAAGAGTCGCTACTACATATGCCTCACCAGCCGTCCAAGGCGACCCAGGAACCATCATCGTTCAAATCCCCCCTTCATACAATGTCACAACAACGCAAACAGTTGCCACTATCTCGCGGGCTACCACTGTCTATAGTCCCCCTGCTGTACAAGGCGATCCTGGAACCATTATCATAGAGCTCCCGCCCGCATATAATGTCACGACAACGCAGACAGTTCCCACCGTCTCACAGGTTGCTACTGTCTACAACGCTCCAGCCGTCCAAGGAGACCCAGGAACCGTCATCGTTCAAATGCCCCCTCCTTATAACGTCACATCTACGCAAACAGTTGCTACCATCAATCAGGTCATGACAAGCTTTGTACCCGCTACAGCACCAGGCAGTCCGGGAACTTTTCTCATCCAAGTGCCCCCTCCTGTCAGCTCGACACTGACAACGACAACTATGGCTCCCCCAATCAGCAGCTCTGCCATCATCAAGTCCACTTCTTCAAGCACTAGCAGTAAGATGCCGCAGGCTTCTTTCGGTCCCACGTTCGACTGCGATGGCTATGGCTATACGATCTCAACTCTTCTCGGCAATACTCTTACACAGGTCAATCTAAACACCGGTCAACGTACCACTATCAAGAGTGGCATTGGTCCAGGCGGTACCCTTCTCAATGTCGCTGGGGCCTCAGGTGCCATCAATGCCATCGGTTTCAACAAGCTTGATTACTACATCTACGGTGTGGTCAACCAAGGTCTCGTGAGCGGAGTGCTCTGCGGCCTTCTCGGGTGTCCTTCGTCCCAGCTCATCCGCATCGCTAAGAATGGTGCATACGAAACAATGCCTCTCACTATTCCGTCCAACACGATTGATATGGGTGACGTTGATGACCAAGGGCGCTTCTGGGTTTCCGAAAATGGCAAGAAGTGGTGGTGCATTGATGTCAATCCTGCCTCGTCTACGTTTGGCAAGCTTCTTAGCAGCGGTACATCAGCTACTGATATTCTTGCTGGGGTAGGCGATTGGGCATATGTGCCCGGCGGAGGTGACTACCTCTATGCTGTCCAAGCCTCGGTCATCGAATCTGGTCTTTTGCGTACAAATATCGTCCGCTGGTCACGCACAACCCACGTATGGGAACGCTATCAGTCATATCCTAACCTTGTTCTCACTGCTACAAATCTGGTCTGGGGCGCTGTCATGGCAGGGCCGAATACCCTGTGGGCACAGGAGAACTTACTCGGCCAGACATGGAGGTTTACCATTGGGAGCAGCGCCAATCCTACTCCTATACCCGGTGGTTCTATCCTCAACCTGCAGGGAGACGGTGCTAGGTGCCCAGACGCAAAAACTGTCTTTGGCCCACCGTTTACATGTGACGGTAGTGGATATGTTATGTCCAATCTACTGGGTAACACTCTTACGCAAGTCAATCTCAACGATGGGACCCGCTCTACCGTGGCCAACGCTATTGGCCCTGGCGTCATCAACGCTATTGGGTATAATACTCTCGACAATTATATCTACGGTATGGTCATCCAAGGGCTCAGCTCTAGTCTCATCCGCGTTGCCCAGGACGGTGCCTATGAGATCCTACCGGTTACGATTCCTTCAATTATTATCGATATGGGGGATGTCGATAACCAAGGACGGCTTTGGGTATCTGAGAGCGGAGGTAGATGGTGGTGTATCGACGTTAACCCAACTTCCTCTACATTCAGCACACTACTAAAGAGTGGCACGTCTGCTACCGACCTCATCTCAGGTGTCGGTGACTGGGCCTACATAGCCGGCGCAGGAAACTATCTATATGCCGTACAGGCTTCGGTCATTGAGTCAGGCCTTCTTCGTACAAACATTGTGCGATGGTCACTTACAACACAGACTTGGGAGCGCTATCAGTCATACAGCAACTTCGTCCTGACCACCTTGAACCTCGACTGGGGAGCTGTAATGGCTGGCCCAGGCGGCACTTTATACGCACAGGAAAATATACTCGGGCAGACGTGGAAGTTCACTCTAGGAAGCACTTCCAACCCTACGGCTCTCCCGGGCGGTACCATTCTCAACCTCTCAGGTGATGGTGCCAGATGCGTAGGTTTGGATCCCACTACGATAAACCTGCCTCCCTCCACCACAGTCACTGTTACCACCACCGTTTCAACCATTTCTGTGGTTGCGACGACGATAGCGATGCCCAGCAGTGTAGGAGATCCCGCTACGGCCATCGTTCAAGTACCTGCTCCCTACAACATCACGACAACGCAGACAGTCAGTACTCTCACCAAGGCCACCACTACTTTCGTCTCTGCAACGGCTCTGGGCAGCCCTGGCACCGTCCTGATCCAGTATCCTCTCCCTTACACAGTTACGATAACCACGAATGGCGGTACTACAATCAACGGCCCAGTAACATCAACCCAACCGCCTGGTCAACCTGGTGATCCTGCCACCGTGATTATTGCAACACCAAGTTCTCCCCCAGCTGCGGCAACATCCTCTGCCGCTTCTCAACCTGCATTGAAGTGCGACGCCTACGGTTACCTCATCCAAAAGACTGCATTCTACCGTGTTGATCTCACTTCTGGAAAAACCACTCTCATCAATGCCCTTGTTGGACCCGGTGGCAATATCAACGCTATTGGATACAATAAGTTCGACAATTTCATTTACGGCATGTTGCAGGATGCTACTGGTACGCAAGTTATCCGCATTGCTGGTGATGGTTCCTACACCCTTTTGGCTGCACGCACCTCAGACCGCAGTGTCAACATGGGCGACATCGATAATCTAGGCCGATACTGGATTGCTACGTCTGCAAAGGCTTGGTGGTGCATCGACCTCATGCCAGGCTCAGCAACCTATGGAAAGATCCTAATGAGTGGTACTGCCGTTACTACCCTTACTGCAGCCGACTGGGCTTTTGTTCCTGGCGGTGGTGATTACATGTATGCAGTCATGGTCGATAGCGCTGGCTTAACCTCAACTCTGGGTCGTTTCAGTCGAACATCGTATACCTGGACGACTGTTAAAGCATATGGTGCTGTTGCCGGCTCGAACTTCTGGGGTGCTGTATATGCCTCTCAGGACGGAAATCTGTATGGCTCCGAAAACAACAGCGGCCAAATCTGGAAGTTCCCTGTGGCGCCAACAGCAGGCTCGCCTGTTTTCATTGCAACAGGTCCTGCGTCCAGCTCTAATGATGGAGCGAGGTGTATCGACAGCCAAACTCTCCCTGTCTAGGGCGCAACCTCAAAGATTGACAAATTTCCTATGTATAACTTGTACGATAGCTTCGAATCCCTTCTTCGTCAGCTTCGTTTCCTATGTTCACTTATCATGGCCAGCTTTTAATTATTTTGGTCACCGCCTTCTTTCCTTTGTCTTTACGTCTACATGGCCTTTTGTGCTATATGCTGCTGTCTTATCTCCTATGTCTGTATTATATAATTTATGTATTCAATAGTGGATTAGCGCTATCCTCTTTCTAATAAATTGGCAATTCTTCTGTACTGAAATATTGTCGTGCGTAACAGTGCCACAAAGCTTAAGTATATGAAGCATTGAAATAATGCATGAAAAGCTAGACAATCGCCACTGCTAGTTGCTCCTTTAACACTTTACCAAGTGACGTATTTTCCATAGTCTCAATGGCAGCCATCACGCCCTCTGCGCTGTAAATATCTGCAGCCTGTATATAGATATGTTGATTAGCTTTCGCAAGTTCCTGGAACCGGTCTTTGATGAACTCGAGCGCTGCGTCTCCGTCCCTGCCTCCCTTAAATTGGGGAAACCATTTCGACAGCGGCGACTGCAGAATCTTGTTTCTGAAAGCTGATACATTCGACAAAATGACGAAGAATGGCGTTTCGGCGAACCATCTTGAGTTGACCAGCGAGTCAAAGAGTATGAGATCCTCGTGGAGCCTGTTTATGGTCTCATCTTCTAGCAAACTCTGGTCATAGATGGTCAGGTTAGAGATGAAAAGAACACAGGCCGCGTCATCCACCAAAATGTGAATCCATTTTCGCCTCTGTGTTGACCTATCCGTTATCTGTAAAAATCGCATCGTGTGGCTGGCTCGATGGATGAGAGCCTCCTGGGCCACAGGCCCCAAACGGCGCTGGTCAAAGTGAAACCAGTCATGCTCTGTAGGGAGGTACTCTGGCGCAAAGATTCGCTTCAAGAGCGTACTCATACCACCATTTCCAGTGCAGGGGCAAGTAAGGATATGCGGAAAGTGGTCATTCAAGAATTGTCGCTCGATGTTTTCGAGGTTATGGCCAAATTGCTTAAGCGCGAGCTGCAGTTCTTGGTCGCAATACAGGCTCACCATGCTCTCAACTGTTTCCTCACTTTCGGTGTTCTTACGCGACACCAACTCTTTGACACGCCCCAAGACTGGATGAGCATTGATCCATTCTGGATAACCCGCACATGCTTCAACAATCAGCAAGCATTCCCTGCATATCGACGCCAAGAAACGCCTCGCCTCGACGCGGATATTTGCAAGTTCGCCATCGGAAAGCGGGAGCTCAAGAAGGCGACTTTGTTTCAGAAAAAGACTCTTGTCATGCTCATCGCCGAAAAGAATGATCTTGAATTGCGATTTGCTCCGTTGGGACTCGGCATCGAGGTATCTGTCAATAGCACGGGTCCGCGCCTCAGCCTCGGCAGGATAGCTGGGTAATGGCAGAAAACCTCCTTCTTCCGAGCTTGAGGGCTCTAGAGATGTCATAGATTGCGAGAATGGTGAGCGAGGGCAGAGGCCCTCCCACCACCGCGTGCGGCTGCTGTCAGCCCGGTTACGTCGGCTTTCGGCTCCTCGACTGGCATTTGGCTTTGGACATTTGAGACCGTCCTCGTCAATTTCGGGGGTATTTGTGTAATCATTTCCCTTTTCGCGACTCATGACGGTTTTGAAGTACGCCACGTATAGTTGTTGGGGAAGAAATGAAGGGAAATGGACGGGCTGGGCCATGACCCCGCTGACTCGTTCGCTGCAGCCGCTGCCTGATTAGGCTGAAGGCAGATGATCTTCATAAAGACCATGTCGTCGCGCCCGATAGGAGTGACAAAATGCTATTAGTCATAAAATGAATACACAAAGTACCTACTGCAGTGTTAAGAAGGTTTTATTAAGATAAAATCTAAGATACCAAGTTCTCTGTAATGATATTAGGCGCCACCTCTGCAAATCTCACATAGTCAAGCAACAACACCCTCGCAGTTCTTCCTTTACAATCATCTGCTTGGCCTTAATCGTCCGCTCCATCATGATCCATAACAAGATGGGAAGGACTCCTCCCGGTGTCGGTGCAATAGCTAGATCACTCCTGTCAAAGAGAGAGTGGCTCACATCGCCGATGACGCCCTTTTCTGTCGCATAGAAGCCAAGATCAACCAAAACACTCACTTCCGGCTTGACCATGTATTCTTTGATGAAACCGGGTCCGCGATGCAGTTCCGAGATGATTATAGAAGCGCGTGGTGCTTTAACTTCCTTCTGAAGAGCTTCATGTTCGTCTTTACTGGCCTCATAAGATGGATCGAAATCTTTTGATGCGCTCACGTAGGGGAATTCGCGCTTTATCTGCTTGATGAACTCTTTCGTAATAATATTCCCAAAACCGACAATCTGGATTCTGGCCTGCTGTGCCGACTCTAGCAGCCCATACCTGGCCAATAAGCGGACCAAGGCGTCTGCGGCAATATTGTCGGCCCGGCAATGAGCGTACTCCTCAATGTTCTTGACAGGATCGATGTATTCCATGATCTCTGGTTCATTTAAATGGTGCGGCAACGGGCGCTGTATAAGGATGCCGTGAATTTGAGAGTTCTTGTTCAGCTTCTTGACTTGGCTCATGACCTGTTTTGTTGACGCATGGACGGGCATCTCATATACCCAATAACTGACGCCAGCCTGTCACGCGGTGGGTTAATTAAGCTCTGCAAGGCACTATTGTCCTCGATCCGGTCCCTGGTTGGGATGGGGGGCGTGAACTTACCCGTGCAGCAACGTGAGCCTTGATCTTGACATAGTCTACTGCTTCAGGGCCTGTGTTAAAAAATACAACGGCCATGACAGGCTTGATGCCACCTTTCTCCGCTTTTCGACGACACCAGCTCTCAATGTCGCGTACGACCAGGTCTCCTGTGAGAAGACGGGCGGCGCCATCCTGGAACCCAAGGGGAGGAGCTAGCAGCTCAAGGCCTTCCATTGTCGCTATGTCTGTTTATTTGGCAGTTGGAAGCAGGTCGTAGGTGCTAAGTTAGCTTTTAATTCCTATGCCATATGCTGGGATAACTGGGGGTTGGATGGGGGACGAAGTACACAAGGCTGGGGTGGACCCTGCACGTGTGGGGTTGTGATAGGATGCTCGCGACAGCCCCCTACCACGAGGTAATGCCTGACGCGTGTTAACAAGGGCATGTAATTGGTTAACTGATAAGATGATCTACCCTGCACTAATAATTGTAATCTTTATTAT